>JAFIRS010003315.1:0-143397 GCA_018342105.1 Gonioctena quinquepunctata | reverse complement strand
CATGAAGGTCATGACTACACAGAATATGTATGCCTACACCACAACTTTAGTCAAGGTCAAACAAACATCGAGATCAAATCTTAAGGTTGCCGAAACAATCCCAACATCAAAACTCAAGGTCAAATCTCAAAGTCAAAACTTAATGTTATGAATCTCAAGGTCAAACTCAAGGTCAAAACTGAAGTCGAATCTCAAAGTCGACGAAACCCCATGTCAAAACTCAATGACAAATCTCAAAGTCAAATCTCAAGGTCAAACACACACACATTGCACACCTGCAACCATTCAAGGTCACACGTGACGTCATAGTGGTGGGGGGAGAGCCAGAACCGGCTTAAATCTCCTACTATGGTGAAACTTGTAAAAAATTTATAGAGGTGTTGTTCACATGTTAAACAATACGTATGCCATTTTTTTAATAATTTCCTAATTCAACTGTCTCGTGGCGGAACTACCTTAAAATTCGGTTTGCTGACAGCGCCAAATATCAATCATAACCTCAAGTGGGATAGACATAGATAGATTCAAGAACTTACGTTAAATAATGAAGTGTAGTTTGTGGCATTCAAACGAGAAAATGAAAACTAGAACTGAAAAATAAAAATATGGATCGGCCACTAGAAATCGAAAGGACCCAGGATCGAACCTGGCCGATCCATATTTTTATTTTTCAGTTCTAGTTTTCATTTTCTCGTCTGAATGCCACAAACTATTCTCATTGATATTTAATTACAGACGCTATCCACTTGATTATTTATATTTACTTGGCTTGAGTCATGCACACCTGAAAATTTCGGATGGGAAGTTGGTCGATAATCCTATATATGATTGACACCAGCGGATAGATCAATATGATTTCATTAGGTGTGCATGCGTGAATGTGTTCATGCTTCACATTAGCCCTCATTATCTTCGTTACTATCACAGAACTGATTTTAAAAGTGTGAATCGCTGGTTTCGAACAAGGACTGGTGGCTCAATTGGCAGAGCGTTCGACTAGAAATCGAAAGGTCCCATGTTCGAATCCTGGCCGATCCATATTTTTATTTTTCAGTTCTAGTTTTCATTTTCTCGTCTGAATGCCAAAAACTATTCTCATTGTTACCTTAAACACTCGAAATGAGATATTTCAAAATCCTGTATGATTACTCTGATTGAAAGTGACCCCAAATTTTTTTGTTAGTGCATGGGGATTTGCCAAATTAGAGAATAATAATCTGCAGGTACATTTAGATCCAAGATTTCTACCATGTCGGCGATAGGGCAGGTAATACTCAAATCCACGCAGGGTACCATAACCTGAGGTGCTGCAATTCTCATTGACGTTAAAAACGCTCAGTTCGTGGGTCAACATTATGGAACGTTCTGTATGGCGGTGTCCTGAGATTAGAACTACCGGCAGAATGCTATACCGTAGCTAAGATGTCTAAAAACCATGGTGTATTCACTTGTATCTGTAAAATATTGGGACTAAGATGCCTGAAAACCCTGGTGTAGTCACTGATTCGATTTTGTTTAGAATTTTTGGGGGACAACAAATGAATGTCGTTAAATTCTGCTTAGAACTTCATTAGTAGATGGCACGGTTAAGGAATGTTTATATCACGCTAAATCGACCAAATTCAAACTTCAAACCTATGAAATTTTCTTTTTCTGTCAACATTACTTATATTTTTATGCAAAAAATAGTGAATTGATCTTTAAAAAAGATTATAGTTCTACGAACAAGATCCCGCTCAGACAGTTGGCGCGAAAATGAGATGAAATCCTTGAAATTTACTACAATGTTTACATCTGTCCGTCAAAAATCGGATTTTTGTTAAAGTCTACCTGGCAATTTTTCCAAAGTGATTTCTTCTCAAATGGTCTTTTTGGGGGCATGGAAACTTCTACGAAGGAAGAAGAAAAGGTAGGAGAGTGGACTGATGTCTCTAGACGATGAATTAACTTGAAAATTGAGGGGATTGGAAAATGTCCCCGATGACATTGTTCCATTAAACTTTCCGATACAAACTATTACCAAGCCATTCACTGCCCATCTCTGCCGGACTATTACCTCTCTAACAACCTCCTTACCTGAACAAAATCAGAGAGTTCATTGTAAATATATCATCAAATCTGTTGATGAAGTTGAGAAATCGATTAATCCTGGTCTGCGACAGTCTAGGCTACTTCCAGCTATCTTAGAATGACTTTTCCGGAAAATGTGAGCCCTACTAACAAAGGTGAGAAGAAAAAACAATAATCTAGTCCTTTTATTTTTCAGTAAGTAACATGCCGCATGAGATAATCGGAGGAGGGCGATCTAAACCAAGCAGTTGTTCGGAAGAACAAATGCCTCTCCCAAGATCTATAAGGCTAATGACTATTATTAGGATAATTATCACTTTTTAATAAACACATGAATTACACAAGTAAGCGTGGACTTTTCATTCTATGAATATATCTTGATTTTGGTTAGTGAATTCCGAACCAACACAGAGGGTCCCATGGCTCTTTGGAAGAAAATATCCACTATATTTGGAATTTTCCAATACTTTTAGTCAGAAGATTGTCATCTCATTGGGGAATTTTTGTCAAATATATATAATATGAAAAATATAATATAAAATTAATAATTAATTTTTTTGACTAGTTACTAGATACATTACAATCACAAGTTGAAAAAATTATTACAATGGGCAAAGGTAGTTGAGAGAAGATACAAATTAATTTATACATATACTAGTCATTTTACTATGAAGGTAATTTGAGTTCCTGCAATAAGATAGTCATGTTATCTGCCAAAATTGTGAACACCTCCTAATTTGCCCAAATGCTGAGAGGTTCTTTCACTCATATAGGACTAGAACCAATTGAAGCTTCTTCCTCTGATGCTGTAGAGTTGAAGCTTAAGTAACAGTCAAAAGCTTTAGATATGTCACAAAACACTGCAGCGCTCACTTCCTCCAGACTAGAATATAGATTTTTCAGAAAGCGAAAGATTGCATCTCCCGCACTTTTATTGGTTTGAAAGCTAAATTGAATAATTGTATGAAATTTACAGCATTTCATGAAAACATTAGCCGCTCCATCATAAGATTTTTATCATATGCAAACGTCCTTCTTTGTAATTGTGGATCCATCATTTATGTCGAATTTCTCAAAATATTTTCCGTGTTGAAATTACTAGCACATACATATCTATCTATTCCGATTTCTTATTGAAAGGTTTTTTCCGTGTATTGTATTCATAATTAACAATCAACTTATATTCCAAAATAAATGTGGACAATAATGATAAACAATGGAATACACTTACTGATTGTCAATAAATAACACATCGAATGCAGTGATCACCATCAAAATATATATATATATATATATATATATATATATATATATATATATATATAACATGTGAATGTTATATATATATATATATTTTATTCTACCCGAAAACATATTTTATTGATCTTGCAAATACGAAAATACCCGAAGCGTTTCCTCATTCCACGTTCTATTTTTAATTCATTGCGAAAAGCATAAAAACCATGAGATTGGATATGTTACTGAATGATGAATTCTATGTCAAAGATTTAAATCAAGTTTTTCATTTGCTGTTTCCAGAATAAAGGAGAAAGAATTGGCTATCCTCAAAATAGAAAACAAGTGCCACAGAAGAAACAACAGAAAAGTATTTTTTTTACCTGATAATACTGCAAATTGAACAGAGGAGGATTATTCAATACTTCACATAATATTACGGGAAATTTTGGTATTATTTTTATTCATCAATCTGTCCAAATTTATTTTGAAAAAGAAGTATTTAAAAAAGTGTTTGTGGAGTAGACATGACAAGTTTGCAAAACATGTAAGTTCTTTCCTGAGACACTTCTGAATATCTTGAACAGAGAGAATAATATAAAATTCAATTTCTTAAGCAAAGCGGGATTGTCTAAATTAATTGTTGATACGGCTCCGTCGAGTCGAGTTAAGTTTTGCCGCTTGGTGTTCCTACGTATTTTGCCCCATGAACACGAATTCGAAGTCAAAACGCGTCGATCTCAAATTCTTTCGTAGGTTCAAAGATCAAGAAAAGCCCCTTTTTCACCTTTTTCAGCAATAAGAAACGTTCAAGACACATTTTAGTTATAATTTTTGAAATTTGTTAGGCCTTTTCCACTATCCACATACATTTTGAACAAGCACTGACTTTGAATTTGTGTGACTGAAATACATACGTACCAACTCGGTGGACTCGTATCAATAGAAAATTAACCATACAAAATTGGTAAGCACTACAATTGTTCATTCATAATTAGAATTATTTCGGAACACTGCTCGAAAATTCTATATAACCTGACATAAGTACATGGAATTGACATAACCTTAAAGGCGAAAAGGGAAACATTCTCAATTGAATATTGATAGAAAGATTTTTCTGTTAATTGAAAAACCCACGATTAAAATGAAGTTATTTTTTGTGAATGTCTAACAGAAAACAACTACTTGATAAAGACTGGAATAGAAAATCAAATAACTATCTGAATGAAAATGCAAATTTTCAATTTCAGATTTTTTCTTTTGAGTTAGAGCATTTTCAGAATATCTATCAGATGTAGTTCAATGTCCAGCGTGGCTTTAGCCGGGGAAGTAGTTGTTTTCTGTTAGACATTCACAAAAAATAACTTCATTTTAATCGTGGGTTTTTCAATTAACAGAAAAATCTTTCTATCAATATTCAATTGAGAATGTTTCCCTTTCCAACATGAATACCCCACAAGAGGTTATCTTGACGATGGAAGATAGTGACTAAAGTTTATCTTTCAGTCGCAGATGATTCCACATCTGATTTTACGAACATCCTGTTTATATTTTCGACAAATCAATCTTAAAGGCGACAAAAGCACAATCACAAAAACACCCTGTATGGTCTGTAATTACAGTTTACTCAATTACGACAAGTAACGATGTCGGTGCCATCTGAAACTCTAGATCCCTTTATCAAGTGGGCTGGTGTCCCCCAGTTTGTCCCAATATTTTACAGGTATAAGTGAATACACCATGGTTTTTAAACATCTTAATTGGGACAAACTGAGGGACACCAGCCCACTTGATAAAGGGAGTTATCTAGAGGTTCAGATGGCGCCGACGTCGTTTCTTGTTATGATTCAGTATACTGCAATTACAGACCACACATGGTGTTTTTGTGATTTGTGTCTTTGGTCCGTTCTGTGATTGTGCTTTTGTCGCCTTTAAAAGGTTATGTCAATTCGTTGTGAAATATTTTGAGGTTGATCCATCGATGTAACATATTTTAGAACAAACTATTCCATGTCAGTGTTATATAGAATTTTCGAGAGATGTTCCGAAATAATTCTAATTATGAACCGTACCAATTTATTTTGTATGAATAATTTTCTATTGATTCGGCTCCACCGAGTTGGTACTTATGTATTTCTGTCCCTGTTTGCTCATGATAAAAATCTTATGGTGGAGCGGATAATGATTTTATGAAGTGCTGTAAATTACATACAATTACTTAATTTATTTTTCAAAGCAATAAAAGTACGGGAGATGCAATCTCTTTCGCTTTCTGCAAAATCTATATTTTAGTCTGAAGGAAGTGTTTTGCGACATATCTAAAGCTTTTGACTGTTACATAAGCTTCATCTCTACAGCTTCAGAGGACGAAGCTTCAATTGGTACGAATCCTATCTGAGTGAAAGAACCTCTCAGCTTTTGGACAAATTAAGAGGTATTTTGGCAGACAACACGACTATCTTATCGCAAGAACTCAAATTACCTTCATATATCGGATATATAAGTTTCAATATCACATTTTCAACTAGAGTTTTTGAAGCATTGCCTCAAAATTCAAATTTCTAATTTTTTAAATTATTCAATATCTTGAGCTCTGTATTTTTCGAAATATTATTTTTTTTCAAATTGTCCTTTTTTTATTTGTGATTTTGGGAGTAATCTGTGGAAATGTCAGATGTTTATCTTGAAAATAAAAAAAAAATTTAGACACAATTCTGCTTTGACATGATTTCATTTACGTACTATTCCCATACATATTTTTTTACTTTTAAAAACATAACTTTTCGTTAGCTGCATTTTTCTTCAATCAGTTAAATTTTTGTTATGTTAATTTAATCAATTAGATCAAAAGTTATAACAAATTTAGTGTAAAGCGCTCGTGGCTGCGTGCTCCTCCAGCGTTGCACTCAAAGTCGCCGCATCACATTTTTTTCGCACGTTAGCAAAAAAATTCTGCAGCTCACAGTTTTTATTTAGAAAAAAAAAATTATTTACCTTTTTGATGTAAAATTTTCCATTTTTGCGAGTGGCACCATTTTTTATTAATTTTTTTAAATATTCAATATACAATGTAATTTGGTATTTGTTAAATAATTAATTAATCACACACTTGACGGTTGGTAACTTTTTATATGTTATTCCCTACATCACTAATGTACAGTAAAAAGTTACCATCATCCCCCAACTTCTAAAAGCTAAAATCCACTAGTATAAGTTTTTCGTTTTTGAAGCATGTCCTAAAAATGCATTCATAAATTTTTTGAAATTATTCAATATTTTGACGGCTCTATTTTTTAAATACAATTTTGATTCTTTTTCATTTGCCCACTTCTCAAGTGTCATTTTGGGACTGAAGTGTACAAATTTCAGATGTTTATCTTGAAAATTTAAAGAATGGCAGATCTTTAATTGATTTTATATGAAATTCTACTTTGACGTAACTTCATATATGTACTATTCCTATTATTTTTTTTACATTTGAAAACAAGACATCTCGTTAACTACTTTTTCCTTCTTTCATTTACATTTTTGTTAGCTTAATTTTATCAATTAGATCAAAAGTTTTAACAAATTAAGTGAAGCGCGCTCGTGGCTACGTGCTCCTCAAGAAATGCACTTCAGTGTCGTTACCTCACGTTTTCGTACGTTAGAAAAAAAATCTGCAGCTTACAGTTTTCATTTAAAAAACATATTTATATACCTTTTTTATATTATATATTTTTTAAGATATTCAATAAACAATGTAATTTTGCAACTTGTTTGTTAAATAATAAATTAAGCACACTACGGTTGGTAACTTTTTATATGTTGTTCCTTACATCATCACTAATGTACAGTAAAAAGTTCCCACAGTCCCCTAACTTTCTGAAGCTAGAATCTAATATTACTCCACTAGTAAAATGACTGGTATATGTATAAATTAATTTGAATCTTCTCTGAACTACCTTTGCCAATTGTAATAATTTTTTTCAACTTGTGATTGTAATGTATCTAGTAACTAGCAAGTCAAATAATTTTATTATTACTTTTATATTTATTTTTTATATTATATATATTTTGTATAAAAATTTTCACATGAGATGACAATCTTCTGACTAAAAGTATTGGAAAATTCTAAATATAGTGGATATTTTCTTCCAAAGAGCCATGGGACCCTCTGTGACGGTTCGGAATTCACTAGCCAAAATCAAGATATGTTCATAGAATGAAAAGTCCACACTTACTTGTGAAATTAATGTGTTTATTAAAAATTGATAATTATCCTAATCATAGTCATTAGCCTTATCGATCTTGGGAGTGGGCCTTGTTCTTCCGAACAACTGCTTGGTTTAGATCGACCTCCTCCGATTATCTCACGCGGGTGTTCCTGAAAAATAAAAGAGAAGCATTCAGTTCATTGTTTTCTCCCCTCACCTTTGTTAGTAGGGTTCACCTTTTCCTGAGAAGTCATTATAAGATAGCTGGAAGCAGCCTAGATTGTCGCACATCAGGATTCACCGATTTCTCAACTGCATCAACAGATTTTATGATATCTACAATGAACTCTCTGATTTTGTTCATATCAGAAGTTTGTTAAGGAGGTAATAGTCCGGCAGAGATTGACTTGGTAATAGTTTGTATCGGAAAGTTTAATGGAACAATGTCTAATGATCTAGAGACATCACTCCACTCTCCTACCTTTTCTCATTCCTTCGTGGAAGTTTCCATGATCCCAAAAAGGTAATTTGAGAAAAAATAACTTTGAAAAAATCGCCAGGTAGACTTCAAGAAAAATCTTATTTTTGAAAGACGGATGTAAACATTGTAGTAAGTTTCGAGGATTTCATCTCATTTTCGCGCCAACTGTTCTGAGCGAGATCTTGTTCGTAGAACTATAATCTTTGTAAACGATCAATTCACAATTTTTGCATGAAGTAATGTTGACAGAAAAAGAAAATTCCATAGGTTTGAAGTTTGACATTTTGCGTCACACAAACAACAAACATTCCTTAACCGCGCCATCTACTAAGGAAGTTCTAAGCAGAATTCAACGTTTTTCTTTTGTTGTCCCCCAAAAATTCTAAACAAAATCGAATCAGTGAATACAGTAGGGTTTTTAGGCATCTTAACCGTAGCATACGCAGACGACTTGGCTGGCATTGTCAAAGCCATGAATAAACAGGAACTGATAAGGAGAGCGAACACCACCATGGAACGCATAGGCCAGGGGTTAAATGATGGGGAGCTGCAATTCTCATCGACGCTAAAAACGCTTTTAACACCGCGAAGTGGCATCTGATTCAAAATAGACTTGGAGATTAGCAGTTATCCACTGGAAATTATTCGATCTCATCTATCCAATAGAACACTACAATAAGGATATTATTCACCAGGTCCCGCACACTGAAATATAACCTATAACTGGAATGCCAAAGGAACTTCTCAAGAATGAGCCGTTTTGAATCTCGCGCAGACTTCAAGAAAATCAGGGTGGGAGCATGCGCACTATTATCCGAATCAGGACCGGTCTTGCCTTTGGTAATGAACGACATATCTGAAGAAACAGTGTACAAAACGAATATCTGAATTGGCAGTTTCAAGCTGAAACCAACATTGTTGAAGTGAATTATGGAAAATATGGTAAATGTATAGTATACTCATGCTCCCTAAAAATAGCTGTAGGACTTATTTTACGTGAAAAACGCGGCGCTCTCCGTTTCAGAGTTCTTTTTGGTCTAGAACTCGTCATTTTCAAGCACCTTTTTCTCATGCAAAAATCACTCAACAAAATGTCTCCTTTCTTTTTTCAGCAGGTACTAAAACACTAAATCACCCATTTTCGCCATAAACTACAAGCCGATTCTTCAACACGTACATCCAGACCTCTCACACTGACTCAGATTGAGGTTGGGTTGTTGATGATGTGAGGAAAAGCTAGGATGTATGTGTTGAAGATTTTTTTTCGATAGAACCGGCTGTAGTTTGTGCCAATTTGTGCTAAAATGAGTGATTTAGTGTTTGAAGTTTATGCTGGTAAAAAAAAGACATTGTGAGTGATTCTTGCGCGAGAAGACAGTGCTTGAAAATGACGTGTTCTAGAACAAGAAGGTCTCCAATTCGAAAACGGTATGAGAGCGCCGCGAGGAGGAAAAAACACAGAAAAGTCCTATAGCTATTTTCAGGGAGTATGACGTCTATACATTTGCCAAAAGTATTTTATATGAGGTTTTGTTATAACTTAACCTAAAAAAGGATAAACTAGAATGTTTACTGCAGTTTTTGCATTGTAGCACCATGCACCACTGCCCCATATTGTTTTAAAAAATGTTCAGCAAACTTCACAAACACTAGAACAAACAACAACCACATAAGACGAAAATCGAAATCAAAATGACAAACAACAAACAAAGCCAAGCCCATAGAGAAACTAAAAATAAAGAGTTGTCAAACCTGCAGTAAAAGTTGGCACCACGTTTAGACAGTGGCGACGTATCTCGCAACTGGCCGAACTAAGTACAGTTGGTATATGATTGATATGGTATATATTTTATAAGTGATCGATTTGCCATTCTTGTATTCCATATGAATGGTTGTATCATATAAAATACTGGAATGGCAAATCGATCACTAATCTGTTAGTTCGTTCGTGGTTAACATAAAGTTCCAAAGTAAATCTTTATTTCATGATATCAAGAACAAAATTAAACATCTTATAAAACAAGAATAATAAGTTGAACACTATAAAAACACATTTTATTGTATCTAGGCCAATGGACAACTACAGACAAAACAATAATAAAACTCCGAATAACAACAAAATTAAAAATATTCTTCAGTCGCTTATCATCAAATCAACCAAAATAAAAACATATTACATTTACAACAAACCTTCAATAATTTTGTTAATTTATTAGCACAAAGGAGACCATGTACTTCGTACTTCCTCAAATGGTGATAGGAAATGAAAACTGATGGATGGAAATAAGTACCAGTTTGTGAAAAAATTCCTGCAACTGATGGATGGAAATCAGTTTGTGAAAAGCAGCTTATATTTTACCTTGTGAAAGAATATTTCGAGGAATTTCAGCGTCAACTCGAATAACATTCCATTTTCGACGTTGGGTTCATAATTCAAGTCCATGGTATAATTTCTATAATTAATTTTTCGATGACAATTAACAGTAGAATTATTCTGAAATTATTACGTGGTTTGTCATTTTCTGACAAATGTCGAAATTGGAAAATTATCATGTCGCCAGTCGTCTGTTGATTGCGGGCAGCGCCTCCATGCGCGACTGGCCGTACCAAAAACTTGGTGGTCAAGATCGCCAATGTTTCAAACAGTCTCTTTATTTTTAATTTGTCTATGGCCAAGCCGTTTCTGATTTAGTTCATCTAATCAAAGACGTACGGCATTGTTTGTATATCTTTGTAGTGATCAAAGACATGATTTTCTTCCTTAACTTTTACTGCGTCGGCGCATATTCTGAAATTCGAGTTCCCTTAGTTGGCCTAAAAGTTTCTCGCGCATATAACTATATTAGCATTCCAGTTATAGGTTATATTTCAGTGGTCCCGCAACGCTCAGTTCGTGGGCCAACATTATGGAACGTTCTGTATGGCGGGGTCTTGAGATTAGAACTGTCGGCAGAATGATATACCGTACCATACGCAGACGACTTGGCTATCATTGTCAAGGCCGTGAATAAACAGGAACTGATAAGGAGAGCGAACACCTCCATGGAACGCATAGGCCAGTGGATGAATGATATTAACCGGGTGAAACTCGCGCCGCATAAGACCAAAGCTATCATCCTAGAAGGCCCGAGAAAGAGGGCTTTCAGCTGGAGGGAACACAAATAACACCCAAAAAATACGTCAAATACCTTGGTGTCTGGCTGGACAACAAGACCAAATGGAATGAACACATCCGAAAAACATGTACAAACAGCTGCGCTAACCAAAGTTCTACCCAACATTAGGGGGCCAGGTAAACAAAAAAATAGGGTACTATACGGCATGGTGCAGTCGGTACTGCTGTATGCGGCCTCGATCTAGAGCGAAGCAATGAGAGTAGAAAGATATAGATCGCTGATAACCGCAACGCAAAGGAGGATGCTACTAAGAGTAGCAATGGCATACAGCACGGTATCCGCAGACTCTATAAATGTCATTACGGTGATTCGACCCATTGACCTCCTGGTGAAGGAACGGATTAGATGAGATGCTAGACCCAACGTTGAAAAAATGCAAAAAAAAAGGAGAGGCATCAAAAACTGGGTGCGATGCGATTTTAAAATATCAAACTACTTCATAACCCAGGCACTCAGTGGGAATGGTTCCTTTGAATCGTATACGCTGAGGATAGGGAAGTCGCAAGAATGCAAATGCCCATACTGCTCGGATATAAATGATGATAAAGAGCATACAATCTTTACATGTCCCAGACCAGAGAACGAATGGACCTAGAAATAGAATTCGAAGAACTAAATCCCTATAGTATGATAGGTAAAAAGATCAGTAATCCTAATCGGTGGAACAAAAGTGCAAACTACCTAGAGAAAGTAATGAAACAAAAAGAGATCGAAGAGAGAACTTTTCAAACACAAGCCAGGAGGTAAATGGAACAATTTGTGTAATGCCACTTATACCCGACGCAATGTCCCATCGGACAGTTCCGGATATAACAGGGGGCATGTGGTGGTTTCAGTCGGTAGGAGTCCGACACTGTTTTGCGATGGTCACCCGCCTAATTTCAGGTGACCTGCTCAGAGGGAAACCTCGGCAATTGCCGACTGCAATAAACATTTAACTCGACATTTGAATGTTGAACTGATTATGTGGTAAATGTGTTGAAGCCTGGGGTATACAGGGTGTTGTCAGATCCACACACCTGACCACCAATGTTAAAGCTGGCCATATACAGGGTGTAAAAACCACACACTTGACCACTAATGTTAAAGCTGGGGAGAGTTGGGGACGTAAATACCCCACATCTGACCAACCAATGTTAAAGGCCAGACTACAGGGTGTTATCACTTAACACACCACACCTGTAATACCAGACATTATTCGTTGGATTGCGAAAAACAGTATTGAGAGCATCGACTATCTGAAGACGGTCGAACTGAAACTATGTCTCTGGAGCGGCTACAGAACAAATCTCATTTCTCTCTAATACTGGAGCGTTGGGTTGTTTATTCAGGAAGTACTACCGTTCAGAAGGATTAAAAAAAAAATAATTAAACAAGAAATAATAATGCACTCATAAAAATAGTAAGAATGTACCTATATATTTAGTGAAAGTTGACACAATTATTTCATTCGTTCTATAGACGAATACTATAAAACAATATTCATACAACAAAAAGGGTGTAGCTTATTGGCAGTTAATTTTACAGTTGGCTACAAAATCGAAATAGATTTACTAAAAACAATGTTGACATCAATTGCCACAAACGGCTAGAAATAATTCTCTTTTGAGATATTTGTTAACATGAAAATATGGAGATACTTTTACAGACACATGCACATTATAAAGGGTTCGGTTTGCCAATAACATAAATACCAAAAAACATACATAGGACTCACCCTGTTCCACACTTATTCACTGGAGTAGGTTTTTAAAACGACAATTAGTTTTATTATTATTTCGAGTAATCTCGCGTCAATTGGTTATTTTATTTTATTCGCCCGGTATATTAGTATAGCGCGATATGGCTTAGGTTTTTCTAAGAGATCATGAACTATTGAATTGCGGACTTCCGTTGACCTATCTCGGTTCGGAAAGCGTTGACGAAAATGGGTAATTTTTGGGAAAAAAACTTCTGTTCACTCGTACTTTCACTTGGTGCGTTAAATACTTGGTTTGACTTGGTTTGCAGTTGTTTAGTCGTGAAGGTACTATTAGTACGCCTCTCATCATTATTTTACGATACTGTGATTCGACGGACTTTTTAACCTCACTTTTGAGAGGAACATATTACCGAGTAACGACTTTGATATGACTGGCTTGGCTACTGTTCTAACACTGATTTTCACTATGTCGTGAACGACTGAATTATAACCTCATCTCTGAACGTATTTGCTTGACTGCTGAACACCGAATGAATTTTTGATATGAAAACTCGCGCTTTTTATAACCCGTTATCGAATCACGTGATAGTTGGTCTAGTCGCGAGTACCAATTATAATTATCTTTAACATTAATTAATGGCTTTGTTTTGGCCTACACGCAAGAATAAATACGATGAAGTTTCAAGGAGTTAATTTTAATGGGCTGTCATCATCGATCAGGTAATAATATTTTTCTGTTGTTATAATTACGTAAAAAATAGTTTTATGATATTTCGTGGCTCGATAATTATGGGAGCTGTCGCCCATCTCTATGGTTTTGTTTACATCGTAATTTTGATAAATTATGGGGGTCGGCGGATGGACGAGTTATCTTACTTTTCTTTAATTGTTTTCGGATAACGACACATTTTTAACGGGAATGTGCCTATCAGCGTTTGTCGCTTATTCGATTTTAGAACCTATGTTCATACCCATGGAATCTATTTTCGGGCTACAAAGTTCGTATTCAGTAATATCATGTTGCTTTTTTAGCAATGAGAGTTTTTCTGTAATTATGGGGCTCAACAAATGTTTGTACACATCGCAGGTTTCCTGAGCCTGTAAGAAACAAATAACACAAACAGTATTGAGAAAGGAAACATTCGCAATTGAATATTGTTTTGAAAAATAATTTAACGACCATTGTAGTGATTCAGACATTCAGAACACGTGAATTGAATACTGTTGCCAAGGAATATTTTCGCATGCACGGTTTACAAAGCTATCTACGAAAGAAAGTTTGTTAGATTCTACTAGTGTTCTCTGATTGGCTGGTGAATGAATGATCTTAAGATCTCAATTAACAACTAATCAGAAAACAGTACGCGATGTGCACCGAAATTAATTTGAACATGATTGTCTTTGTCTTTTAAATTTTTTTACATTCTATCAAAAAAATATTTATATTATATTAATATATCTAGTACGAAAACGCCCGCACAGTGATTGGTGACTCCAGCATCCAACCAGAATTGAAATTTACTACTTCATTCATAAATGCAACGAGTGATTCATCTTGTCTTCTACTCTTCAAAATACGCAAGGAACAGCTCGGTGTTTAGTTTCAAGAGCATGCACGAGACAATAATGTTCAAATCAATTCTGCTGCACATCGCGTAGTTTTCTGATTGGTTGCTAATTAGGATTTCTCATTTTCCAGCCAATCAGAAAACACTAGTAGAATCTAACAAACTTTCGGTCTCAGACAGCTTTGTAAACCGTTCATGCGAGAATCTTGCTTGGCAACAGTGTCCAGTTAACGTGTTCTGAATTCCTGCTTCCCTACAATGGTCGTGATATTATTCTTGAAAACTTGTTCAATTGCGAATGTTTCCCTTTTCAATAGTGTTTGTGTCGTTTGTTTCTCACAATTGACTGTGATAGTTATGATAAGTGCCTCAAAGCAGCGTATAAAGCCAAATAGTTCTGACTTTATCACCAGTTTGGATATAACAAGGTTAGTTGTTTTCTTCACTTTGAAATTGAATATATATCTCAGGTAGCCTGCAATATATTCATTTACCACACAATCAGTTCAACATTCTACATCATTCAAATGTCGAGTTAAATGTTTATTGCATTCGGCAATTGCCAAAGTTTTTCTCTGAGTAGGTCACCTGAAATTAGGCGGGTGGCGCTACCCAGAATTTTGCCAAATTTTACGAAGAACAAACCATGTTTTAAATGTTTTTTTTTTCAGATTTTTAACCACTGTAATTCATTATAAAATGGCATTATGCACTCGTCATTCACGGATGTGCAAGATTACATGTCCTACTGAATCACTGACTTACGATCAACGCCCAGACCAAACCGCTGGACCTGAAGCGTATACCTATGATGACATAGGTAACCAGTTTGAAAGTTTGTTTCGATATTCCAGCCCCAAAGGGGTGAGAAGGGGGAAGTGCCGTTAGTTTTGAAGCTAGAGTCATGGAAATTGATATGTAGGCCTTAATTTTCAAATAAAGAAACACATATTTCAGGGTTCTTGAAAATGGTCGAAAGTGTGTATAGGAGTACCGTTAGTTTTTGATTTGGGGTAATAAAAATTGGTATTTGAGGTGTTTGTTGCTAATAAAGAAATACATGTTTCAGTGTTTTTGGAAATTCAACCCCTAAAGTGGTAAAATGGGGATTGGAAATTTATATGGGGATTCCGATAGAAATACGTTTTTCAGTGTTTTCAGAAATTCAACGCCCAAAGGGGTGAAATGAGGGGTGAAAGTTTTGTATGGGGGTCACGTTAGTTTTTAAGTTAGGGTCATAAAAATGGTTTTCGAGGTATATATTACAAATAAAGAAATACGTGTATCATAGAAATTCAACCAATGGGTGAAATGGGGGGTGATTTTCGATGTTTCGGCTATCGATTACAAATAAATAAATCTTGTTTAAACTTATTTGAAAATTATGTTCCTAACGGGGTCAAAGGGGGTTAGTGAATTCGTGTGAGAAAGGGTAAGAACAACATAGCCGGATATTCATTATTGTTATGATAGGTATTTACTTTTCAAAATTAATAAATGAAAAAAGAAATCTATTAAACAAATTTATCATAACAAATATTTTATTATGATGACTAGTTATTAAGTATTGAAAATAAAAATAGATAGCAATGACAATTATTAAAATAATTAGTACCGTCATAATAATATATATATATATATATATATATATATATATATATATATATATATATATCGATATCATGTTTGTATATATATATATATCTAACAAATTGTTGACGTTAAGTGCAGAAACTGTGATTTAAAAATCACGATGTCAGGTTTAAGCTTACCGCACAGATTATGTGTACTATCATAATTGATGCTCATAATTATATATATATAAGAATGGGAAGAATATAGGGACTTAACACGGAGATTTATGGATGCCCTCAGATGTTACCATGCAGTTTCGTCGTCACATGTGAAGAAGTGCAAGGATGAACAACACTTGGTAGAAAACGACTCCGTTGATTTGTCGTTTTCTACCAAGTGTTGTTTATCCTTGCACTTCTTCACCGTACTGATGAGGGCCGAGAGCCTGAAACACGTGTCTACGGTTAACACTTCTCTCTGAGGGCTATGTCCATTAAATTTCTTCCGTTATAAATATATATACCAGAAATGGATTACAAGAGTGCCGAAGTCATAAAGACAGAAAAAAACTATTTGAAAAAAATATTTTTAGAGATAATATCCATTAATTCAGAAGGAACTGTCTAAATAAAAAATCCAACATTCACACGTGCATTTTGAAATTAGAACAGGACAATTTTCACTCTTTCTAAAACGCAAAGTAGGTATGAAATAATATGTACTGTAATTTTACATCCTCCTGTATCTTATTTCGGGATGTCACCACAAGTTTTTCTATTTTTATCTACAACAAATATAGTTTTCTACATGGGTGTTGATTGGATTTTTAACTGTTGCGATAAGCATTCTTTGCAAATTGTTATCTCAAAGAACACATCCTGTCTTAGTGTGTGTGTTTTTAAATCAGTGACATTATCGCTATTTTATACTTTTAAAGCTCAAGTCAGTAAGTATCACACATCTTTTGATTATTAACATATTTGTGATTTTTGTATCATTTTATAGATGTCTTGAGAAAGAATAGAAGCATTCCGAAAGCTTGACAAGTAACAAAGAGTTTTATTTTATTTATTGAGGCCTGATGATATGAAAAATACATCTGACTGCAACCCCAAGATAGTTTGAATATATATATATATATATATATATATATATATATATATATTTTTGTTGACCTCTGTGGTTTATCCCATTTATTGAAGTTCATAAAACCACATTAATGTTTGTTTCAGTTGTCTCTGGCTAGCAGGATGCTAATTGGCGATATGTGGAATTACCAAGAATTGAGAGAACAGAGCAGCACTAGAAGTGTTTTGGACCCCAAATAAAAAACCTGTTATTTCAAGAACAATTTTGGTTTCACCCGAAAAGCTTGCAAATTTCGGCTCCTAATTAGTTGGAAAAAATTAACCAATAAATCATTTTTATAACATCTCAACAAGAATACATGTTTGGCAAAGTATCGTTTCAGAACTTCTTCTGTATACAATTTTTACTTTGATTTCAGAGGGACATTCTATAAATGAAAGTCTTCGTGAAATTCTATTTTTACCCGACCACGGCACAACCGAAAAGGAAGGGTGATGATTTTAGCAGCCTATGTACGCCTATGTACGCCTAAACTACGAATAAAATCAAAATGGCGGATCTTATATAAAAAAGTGGGGGTCTCTGAATATTGTTTTGCTATATATCGAGTGGGATGTCAAATTGAAGAGGAGAAAATCCTGAGTTCATAAAGATAAATATTGTTCAATATTAAATATAAATAATGATAAATTGTAATTTTTCTTACGACCTTTCAAATGATGACTGCAGTGTTGTTATTTTGGAATTTAGGTCTTAGATTAAAGAAAACTATATTTCTTGGAAGCCAACGAATTTGAACAACATAACTGTTTAGTCTTTTTGGACACTTTAGTAATAAGAACACCAAATAATAACCTTTTGATAAATTGGTATCATAAACCTACATTTTCAGAAAGATACCTCAACTTTGATTCACATCATCCTATGAAACAAAAATTGAATATTATACATAATTTGACTAACAGAATGTTAAAAGTTTCATTGAGGACAATTTGAAACAATTGAGATATTATCTAATTAAAAACAAGTATCCGATCACAATGATTAACAGAATACAAAACAGTAGTCGTACCAGAACTGTCAAAGAGAACAATCAATTGGGAAATAAAAAATATTTCAAGTTACCATATGTACAATTTCTCTTTGAAAAATTAGGTACTATTCTAGAAGATTCTACTTAAAATATAAAGGTAACTTTCAAAAATGAAAACACACTGAGAAAACACTTTTTCGTAAGATAAAAGAAAAAACCGCTCTGAAATGTAGATCAAATGTCGTATACAAAATCCCTTGCCTTGACTGAGTTATGTAGGTCAGACCAAAAGGTACCTCGAAGAACATGAGAGGGACATTAAGAAGAAAGTAACGTTAAGAAACCTCACTTCATCAATTGAGCATTGTATATCAACCGAACATCAATTTGATCTTATAAACACGACAATATTAGGTTATGAAACGTCATAGAAAAGACCTGGAAAACTTAAACACCGCCTATTCCAATCTAATATCAAGAATATAAACAAAAAACTGAGACCTTCAGTATAAAGAAAGTTAATTGTTTTCATTTCCTTTGCTTTTTCAAAAGTACAATCCTGACATTTGATCAGTTCCACTTTGAAAACACATCAGATGGTCATTAATATATTCAAATTTCAATGTGTTTCAGTGGTTGTGTTTGTTGTCTTTAGCTAATTTTATATGTACATCTTGCGATGCAGAGACCTATTGTAGTTGAACACCGTTCATTTAACACGGAAAACTCTTCTTATGTAAGTGAAATATTTGTTCCTAAATTTTTTTCTCTCTCTCTCTCCCTTTCGTTGTAAGAAGCACTAGTCATTGTTAGTCACCCCAACCATGTTCAGTAGTTATTTCTAGAAAAATTATAGCAAAGTTATTTTATATAAATTTTTATTAAAAAAAAAGAGAGATTATATTTTTTGTTCTTTCTGTTTATAAATTGTAACACTCCCCTTATCTCACAGTGCCCAGATGATGTCAAAATAAATTGACGAAACGTTGGCTTTCAAGAAATATAGTTTTCTTTAATCTAGGACCGAAATCCCAAAATAACAACACTGCAGTCATAAATAATGATTTAGCAGTCTATGTATGTTTGTGTTTACGAATGTTCCACCGTAGAGCTCATCCAGTATTGAAACGACCGTTTGGTAGGTAGAGAGGGGGAAAACACGAGTGGACACGATTTGCTGTGCTACGGCGAATCTTCACCAGTGTCTTGGCATGCAGCGTTTGAAAGGTTAGGATTGTTTAATTAATAAATAGGTAGTGGAGTTATTTATTCAACTTTGCAATAGTTTACTCGTTACCTTGCCAAAATACCCAGTGGTAAGTACTATTCAGTAGCGGAAAAAGAAATAGGAGTGTTAGGAAAGTTATAGGAGTGTAAGTTATCTACGTCTCGTGAATCGCCTATACCAAATAATTTGGTACGCCTATGGAATTTCTATTAATAGCCATAGTTAGACAATGGTTCGGGTATCATAAAAATTGGTTGTTAGGTGGGAAAAGGCCAAAGTGGTCGTTTCAATACTGGATGAGCTCTAGCGCCTAAACTACTCATCCGAATTTGATTAATGTCAATCGATTCGTTATTATGGCCAGGGTATCATAGGCTACATTGTATACGAATAAAATAAAAAAAGCGGATGTTACATGGAAAAGTAGGGGTTTCTGAATTTGTTTTTCCTATCTCATCGAGTGGGATGTCAAATCAAAGAGGAGAAAATTCTGAGTTCATAAATATAAAACTAGTACAATATTAAATTTAAAAAAATATACCAAGCGACAGAAAACTATTTTATACTATAATTCAGCGTTTATGAATACTACTAGCGCTTTCTATCGGCAGTTCTGAATATCAGTCGTGTGAAAACAACAGAATCGCCACCCCACCTGTTTCGTATGTCTGCTTCTATTAGATAGACATTGATTGTAGAATTTCACATTATATTATTAATAACTTCAACAAGGTAGAATAACGAGTCAGGCGCGTGAGTTCAGATGTCGTTGACGGTCGTGTCCGTAATAGCAATTTTTCAGCGCGAATTTCAAATATCTTTCCATTTTCTACTGTCACAAGACGAAAATTCTTGCACATTAAATTCCTCCATAATTATTTTTCAGTCAGGAAAAATACTTTTCAGTTTATTTTATTTTTTCCGTAGTCAGGTTGAAGTTTTTTAAACTTTTTATTTTATTCCTGAGGCCCAGAATTTTTTTTCTCACTATTAAATTTCTTCGCATTCAGTGCAATTATATCACTGTTTCATGGCGACTGAAATTATTTGAAAAAATAATCCATGGAAAATCTGCATTTTCTCAATGTCTCAATGTCTCTATTTCAACAACGAATTCAGATATTATAAAAGAACAGGAGCAATAAATCACTTATATTTTAACAATCTTTTATATTTTTCAATACATACCATGAGTATTTTAAACCAACCGAAACATTAACTTAATCTAAATTTCTGGAATGAAACTGGAGAAAACAATTACGTTTTTGTGTGCTGCATGAAAATATTTTGCATTTGATGCAAAATGCAGTTGTAGTGTGATTACAATTGACTTTTCTACATCTTTGTTGTTTCTCAGCATAGTCGACTAGATGGTCAGCCTTGTGATAACGTGAAGCTTCGGCAGGTATGGGTTTGATTTCCACCTTTCGTTTTTTATGTTTGGGTTCTAATTCTTCGTAATTACTGCTACTCTCAGAGTCAGAAGACAGAGTGTTATCTGAAATCAACTGTTCTCCCAGAGCCAATTTGAAGAATCGTAACTGGAGAATGTGTTTGGTCGGTATTTTTTTCTCTATTCGAGTTTATATGGATACCACGAATTACAAACTGCCAAATCTAACATGTGGCTAATAAAGCAGATTGTCCACTTTCTGGTGCGTGATCGAGAAGGACAGACTGCCAACATTCTGTCAGCAAGATCTACACCGCCCATAAATTGATTGTAATTTTTAATAACCTCTGGTCTACTAACCATTTCGTATTCTTTTTTACGCTCAGACCATCTCCTGCGTTGATCAGGATTTTTGGCAGCATGACATGTCGAAAGAATAGTAACAGATTTATTGTCTAGCCATCGATGTATGGTAATGATTCCATCACCTCGAACCTTTGTTTCAATTGTACCTCTTGGATTTTTCACAAACAATTTTTCTGGCGAAAAAATACAATTACGAAGAATTCTGTTTTGCATAATATTAACTGTTGCATGAAAACTTCTTTCAAGTAAAACATCGGCTAGTTTTATCGTGGTAAAATAACGATCAAAATAAATATGGTGACCGGGAACAAGAGTGTCACATAAACTGATGACTGCCGATTCACCCAAGATAAACCCTTGTTGAATAAGATCTGCAGAGAATGTTGAATCCCCTTGATATACTGTCATATTGCATACTATTCCATTAGGATTAGCAATCATAAAAATCTTAATACCCATAGGATTTGGTTTACGTGGGCAGAACTGACGAATTCCACAATGACCAGTGAAGGGTATTATCATTTCATCAATACTGATATTATCAGTTCTAATTTGAGCTTGACACCCACGTAAAATACTTCTGAATAGAGGCTTTCAGAGATGTTCTGATATTAAAAAATCGGTTTCTCGTAATAGCATTTTTGATTATTGCAACTCCATATTTTTTCGACATTCTAATTTGCGGTAGATCTATAGTACTCATAACGAACAGAACACCAATGAATACTTTCAACTCTTTAGTTGTCAATCTGAGCTCTGAGCCTTTCTTTTCCAAATATGTTCTATTTGATGCTACAACTATAATTCCTAGTATTTCGTCATTGATGTATTGCTTGAAATAATCTTCAGGGGTCCACAACCGACAGTCCTCCTTTTTGTACCTTGGCTGAAACTGGGGCTTCTCTATGGGTGTGAAATTACATGTCCATTCATTATTTACTAGCTGTGCTGAAGTACCATTACTACGAACTGAAGTATTTCTTACTCTTGTTGGAGCACGATGACCACGACGTCTACGGCTCAATCTGGTAGATCTAGTTGATCGATGCATAAGCGATGATGAGAGTGATATTTCAGAAACTGGACGATCCCTTTCAATGGGTTCTGAATCTGAGGAATCTGAATCCGAGGAGGCACCATTATGGTCATTTCTCAAGTTTGGCTGTATGTATTAAGGATCCTCTGTATCAGAAAGACTGATATCAGATTCGTACAGTGCTTCATTTTGGGTTAGTGCTGTAATAAAAGATGAAAACCACTCATGAAATACGATCAAGACTAGGACCTCATGTGATACCAGTATGACATAATACCCTCAAGACTAAGGCCTCGTGTAATACTGATATGACATAAAATTTCTACCTTCATTCTTTGCATTCTGCATTCATAGATTCCAAAACTACATATTCATAGCATATTCCAGATCCTCAAGCTACCTCACAATTATAAAAACGTTAACAAAAAACATAAGATGTTCTTAATATTTTAAGATTACTTTCGGCGTGAGCGGGAGCAATCAGTCATGTTCTTACAATAGCCATTGAATACTAACCTCTTGTGCACTAAACGATGTTACCACCAAAATATACAAACTAAAAGAGATTTCCTACCATACATATACTGTAATTCCCGTTCATTTTATGAGATGGCGCTGCCATGAGGAAATTCATTTTATGTTGTACCTATATTACACCAGGCCTCAGGAGGATACAACTATTTTAGATACTTCAACTGGAACCCAGAAATAGCAGCGCTACTAAACAACCAAGACGAAACTGATCCAGATGTAGTTGGAGCGGAAATTTCAAGAAATATTGCAGGATGAGAGGGTACCACCACGCTCGTCATCATCTGCCAGGACACCCCCACCTGCGAGGACAGGATCATCTGAAGAGTCCTCGGATAGTTACCAGGAAAACTAAAATCACCAAGCATATTGGGGTGCATGCTGGCTAACGATAACGAAGCTCCCAGGGTCATCCACGTCAGTAGAATCAGAAGAACTACCGATAGTTTGAACATCAGAGGAGAAGTGAACCAAAGATTCGTCATATGCACTGGTGCGTCGGTTTCCCTAATCCTCAGCGGTATCCTAGAACCACCAGACAATGTAAGACCTACGGATGGTCACTGGAGAGAATGCACCGATACGAAAGGAAGCTGATATTACAATTAACCTTCGGAAGACTACGAATAATGGTTAATGGCAAGAGTTTTTGTGACAGACATAAAAGACGAGATCGTTCTTGGGATGGATCTGATAAGTGACTATGTGAATTTCCTTTCGATGGTGAGCAAAAAACCATAAAATTTGGAGAGAAATAATTTATTTTGAAAACGCCAGAAAGAGAGCATTCCGTGAATTTGGGGATAGCCAAAACTATCAGAATACCTGGTTCATCTGAGAAGATCGATGAGGCCCGACTAAAAGAAAACCCTGGGTGCTGCGTTGGAATAGTACAGCCATTTCCTAACAATATCAGTATAAAAACATAATATAAACTATGAAATCCACTAAGAAAAATCGTTTATTGACTTTATTATCATTTCTTATCTATCAAAGTGGTAGTTTCAAAATACTGGTTGATTCAATGATAGAAATTAATCTAATCTCACCAATATCTGTAAATAAATAAGTTTTCATGATATCGTAAAATAGCGTAAATCATTGCGGTTAATTAAAAAAACTGTTTAAAAGTACTTTTGGTACTTTCTTAGTTGTGTTACCAACCCTCGGAAGTTGTACGAGTTAGGATAATGAGTTTCAGATATCAATGTTACTGACAAATAAAAATGTTAGAAATTCTATACGAGTAGTTATGTAAAATTCACGCTCTAAAAAGTATGAAATAAAAATGAGTTCAAAAACTAAAACCCGACTACTGAAAAATCACGCTATAAAATGTATGACACAAGAAATTATTTTCATCTGAAATTATTATGTACACACTATTCAATATTTATCGTCTATTAAATAAACAACTTCCACTTAATATATTTTAATGTATTTAATAGATATTCATAGTGATATTCAAAGGATAGCCGTGGTCATATGCCACTTTGTCCTAAAGCTCATGATCACTTACTACTGTTAGAATGTATTGTTTTTCTTCGAAATAAACTGAAAGTACCCTTTCAGTGAACTTGTCATCAACTGTCTTCATTTGACTCCATTCGTTGAATCCGTTACAGGCAATATCATATTGTTGCCGTGATTTTTCAGGCTCTTTCAAAGTTGCTCTGTTTGCAGCTTCTTGGATGTCTGGTGAAATTATCAATTTCAAATTAATTATTTATATTTGCAGCAGTTATAGGTACGACCACAAAGAAGCTACGCACTATTATTAATTTGTGGTCACTAATTCACCTGAAAACGATTGCAAATACAAGCATTCGAAACGTCATGAAAACCTTTCAAATCCATTAAGACGATGGACGTCCGAAACGAGAGTAATCAAGATATAATATTGATTGAGAAATCTTCAAAGCTTTTGTTTATTTTTCAATTTCTGGTAAATTTTACTGGAAATGCAGAATACCGGAGTTCATAACCAAGGGCGTTGTTAGCTCAAGTGGCAGGAGCGTCTGCCTCGTAGCCCAGAGATCGTAGGTTCGAATCCTATAGAAATTAATTGAAAATGTATTTTTTTCTCAATATCTGTAACAGTTGTAGAAAAAATATTGTATGATACATTTGTTAAAAGTTTTTATTTTATGCCACTTTGAACACGTGTATCATAAAAATATAAAGTTAACGTACACTCTGAATATAGGGAAAAATGCAGCGGTTTCATACCGTTCCCGAGTTAGAGCACTTTTAATATTTTTTTAACCTCGTCGTTTTTTGTACTCAAAATGTCTCCTTCTTTTTACCAGCATAAACAATACACCTTCACACATTTAACAGATGACAGTTAGTAACTTTGCTTTATTTTTCATGTTGGTAATAAATGAATCACCGCCAACTTTTTTAATTCAAATATAAGAAATATTTTCTCCCTCCTTTACCAACAATATTTTGGATTAACCATAAAAAATCATCTGGAAAAATTATATTTTTTAAAAAAAAATTATGAATTTTTTTCAAATATTTCACTTGGTTTGAAATTGCTTCATATGATTTTTTTAGCCTATTTTTTCAATCCATATTTTTATGAAAAGGTGCCCAACAACAATTGCAAACATAAATTAAGGGGAAACTATTGCTCATATTTGAATTCGAAAAGTTGGCGGTGATTCATTTATTACCAACATGAAAAATAAGGCAAAGTTACTAAATTTAATCTGTTAAATGTGTGAAGTTTGTTTATTTGGAACTGTGTAAGAAGGAGGATTTTTTCGATAAAAACAACGATATTTTGTGCAAAGTTTTTACCAGTTTATGCTGGTAAAAAGAAGGAGGCATTGTGAGTGATTTTTGTGCGAGAAAACGATGCTTGAAAATGAGGTTAAAAAATAATTCAAAGTGCTCTAACTCGGGAACGGTATGCAAAAACACGTTCGTGTTCGTGTTCGGGAGGCAAAAACACGCAAGAAAAGTTTTTCTCTATATGTGTACGTTAACTTTATATTTAACATCATAAATTCTACATAAACAAAGAGTCCGCTAACGTGTTACCATGACGTCTTCAAGTACAAGTCCGCTAAAATGCCATTTTGCGGACTCTTTTCAGTATCCAAAGTAGGCATTTTTTGGAGCGTGTACAAAAAAATACATTGATTGCATACCGCAGAAACAGATGTTCCAATCCTGTCCTGATATTGGCACCAAGATAGCGTTTATGAGTCGATTCATGCCCATGCAAGCAACAAAGCAATTATAGACATGGAGAACGACTTGCCACCACACAATACAATTTGTGAATGTGAATTTTGCAAAGGAAAAGTGGTCGAAAATGTGTCAAATCTCACACTGGACGTTTCCCAAGATAAGTGCGAAAATTGGTTGATGAAGTGTCCTTCGCACGATACGGACAATTGCTCAGTTTTTTCCGAAAGTTCCGATTTTACCGAGACAACCGACAATAGTGCGATGGACTCTGGTTTTGTTTTCGAAAATAATGAAGTTGTAATGTCGGATAGAGTGTTGAGTGAACGGAATGTAAGTCAAAAAAGTCAAAACTCAATATTTCAATTTCACCACGATATTTATTATCTTATGAAACAAGGAAACTGAAGGTTACTGATTCAAATTTTTTTCCAAAAATTCTATCTTTATCTTCAGTCCTCAATAATCGTATTTCAAGATTATATCAAATAGAAACATAAAATAAATATATATGGCGAAACTTATGACCTTAGATAAGTTTTACAACCCCCTTGAAAATTTGAGATACGCGTATAATTTAATCCTTAAATTAATTTGAATGCTGAAATGGTATGGATGGAATAAATGCGAAGAAAAAGGTGTATTGGATATCATTCGTTATACAAGAACGATTTCAACTTTGAAAGTTAGTGTGGATATAATGAGTAAATAGATAATTGAATGGAATCGGTGCGATTATTCCAAAATAAAACAACAATAACTCGAGCAAATTGTTTTTTGCGGTACCTCAGGTATTCCTGATATTTCTTGAATTTGAATTCACTTAACAAAAATCAACCCGTATATTGTGGGAACTAAATGCAATATGCATCAAGTCAGCAAATTTTTTGAGCCTCAAATTGTTCAAATATAAGTACTTGGACGACCGAGCTTTTTTTTCTGTAAAATCGTGTTTTTTCGGAGAATATGCTTATTTAGATACGAATCACATACTTATTACATATGAATATTTTGCAATCTTACCTAGTGCACAGGTTGGCTACAAATTCACATTTCAGATAAACCGTATGAGTTCCTTGGACTAACCAAAGAAAAACATATATAACATTGATTTGATGCCCAAATTCGGTAATGCCTTTCGGTAAGGTTATTCGTATTCGGATAATGTCATATAGCGCCATCTCACAAAGTTTAGAGGTACCAGTAGGCTAACATCCAATAGCAACAATGCAAGTACCTCAAACATTTACGAGATGGCGCTATACATTGTTAGCACGAGAGCAACTTTCGATTCGTAATTCGCTCTATCGATTCGTAATAACATTTATTTTTTGTGTAAAATCGCGTTTTTTTTTTCAGGAAAGACGCCTATATAGATAAACTTAGAAAGAAAAACCTTATCTAATTACAAAATTTCATCCAAATCGTTAGAGCCGTTTCCAAGATACACGAATATATATATATATATATATATATATATATATATATATATATATATATATATATATATATATATATATATATATATATATATATATATATATATATATATATATATATATATATAAAAGAATTGTATACAATCATGTTGGGTGGATTTGAATATTCCAATTGAAAGACGAGTAAATATCAGATAGTTAGACACGCGTATCTAGAAACTTATTTTTGTTTTTATTCAATATTCGTCGCTGCATTCATATTCTAATTTCAACTAGCAACTTAATTGAACATTGAGGTTGAATTTGATTGTCTTGAAAATTTAAAAATTTTCGCCAAAATAGCGTTTGATGTTTGTTCAAAATGTATGTGGCCAGTGGATATATGTATATATATATAGTGAATACAATAGTTGAAAAAAACAATAGTAATTCATATTCAAGTGCGAAACATTATGCTACTTACAACTTTGTTGAGGTTGGTTCCAAAGATGTTAAACATATTCATCTAAACTAGAGATACAAAAGAAAAAAACGTAGATCGAGGAATAAAACGAAGTTCAAAGCATAGTTTTAAATTATGTAAATATAAATGTGTACTCTATGTGGTGTGATTAGTGAAACTGACAGGTTAGGAATAAATCCCGCAATTATATTTAAGCCAACGACACCTGACGGGTGTCACTTGGAAATAGTTACAGTGGTGCCAACTGTTTGATTAGTACCAACTGATGTTACCAGGTGGCCGTAATGTTAAAAATAACTATTATTTGATATTACATTGTTGTCAATTTTGATTGATATCTGAAGACAATAAATAAAAGTAGATCTCACTCAAATGGTTAATATCTGTTTTTTATGTACACAATTGTTTTCTTGGGAAATGAAAGTCATTTCTATGAATGTTCTCTCAGATGTATGTGACTCTGTCGCTAGCACTTTCACTGAATCGTAATTATATTAAACAAGAAATCCAACATGTGAAGTGTAGAAAAACGAACTCAAAGTCTTTTCACAAAATCCCAATGCACCAATGTTTATCAAGAATACAATTTTCTGACAAGGGGATAATAAAAAAAGTTTACCATATGGTGCAAACTTTTTAAAACTCGCTGTACATACTCGGCTATAAAGATTCATCGTTGTAACCTATACAACAGATCTATGTCACTTAAGAAGTAATAAACAAGATTAGGGTCAAATAATAACACCCAAGAAAAAATGAAAAAAGTAGATCGCGATGACAGAAGCTCCATTCTTCTGGAAAAACAAACAAATGGATAATTATAAAATTTCGATGAAGTATGACTTTTTTTATTTCCCAATTTCCGCGTTTTCCAAATATTCCTTCAATTGAACGGACGTTTCAAATTTTCAACGTCACTTTCTGTATTCTCAAGAGAAAAAATAAGTGATGGGGGTTATATTGAAAATAGTAAAATTTCATATGTTACGTTATATTTTTGTGTTCACAAAATTTTTCCTATTTTTACCTATAAATGTATGATTGTTTGTTCCTTTGTGACCAACCGGGAATACAGACATGACAGTAATAATCAAAATTCAATATGGCGACAACCAGACGCCATATTGTGACAAAATTCAATATGGCAGCAACCAGACGCCATATTGTGAAAAAGTTATAACAGCGTATAGCTTGGTACATCAGTAATTAGTTAATTTGCTTGTTAGTTTATTTCGGTTTCAGTTACTATTTCGTTTGTGTTACATTTTTAATACAATCACTTGAATATTTCAATAGAAACTTTATCAAGTTCAGTCAAAGTCTGCTATAAGGAACGGCTTGAAGACTTTAGATTATTACCGTCTTATAATCCTAACTAAAAAGTGTAAAATAAAAAGTGAATCTTAAAAAAGACGGAAACAAGATGACCAGAAAATATTGTCAGAAAATTATGTTTTAAGCCTTAATACAGTAAACAATCTCACGCAGTTCAATGTCCAGCGTGGCTTTAGCCGGGGAAGTAGTTGTTGTCTATTAGACATTCACAAATTATAACTTCATTTTAATCGTGGATTTTTCAATTCACAGAAAAATATTTCTATCAATATTTAATTGAAAATGTTTCCCTTTTCAACACAATAATATATCTTCATTGTTAAATTATAGAAGATGCCTCCGACTGCGTGAGATTGTTTACAGTATTAAGTTTAATATTTAACCTCTTAAAACATAATTTTCTGACAATATTTTCTGGTCATCTTGTTTCCATCTTTTTAAAAGTTAACTTTTTACGAAGTCGGTTTTTTTTTCAGGATAGTATAAATACTCAGTTCGGTAGTTTTTCAACAAATTAAGATTTTGTCAATGGAAAATTATTTGTCATTAATGTAGTGATTATATTGATGAGAAAAATATATTAGAAACATTTAAAAATTAAACTTTTATTCAAATTCAAAAAATATATCAGTGAATAACAGATTCAAATGTTTGACAACATCTATTTTGTATATAATTGCCATGTTCAAACTGTTTACATCATGCGAATTTTTTGAGTAATTTACATCATACGTAAATAAATAAAACCCAACTGTAAAGCCTATCAGTATAAACGAGAATAATTATCTGCATTTTATTTTTCAGGAAACTCAGAATTTACAACTAGTGGTTAAAAACGAATCGCCCAAATATGACAACATAAATATCTATAAATCCAGAAAAGTTCACATCGGGGATGTGACTTATATCAATGGGCCCATTTTCGTAAATACTCCAGATAAAGACAAAATCAACAGTTATGATGATGACATAGACTCCTGTATGGTGGTAACAAGAACAAACTGGTTGGCACAACCTCCTCTGGGCGAAAAAGAATTCCTGGAGAATCCTGCCAGATATGTCGTAATAGGTGAATAATTTTAGTAAAATTATTTTCATAGAGTGTATGTTGGGGAAATTTCCTGCTTACGTTCAAAAACTTCAATAAAAGACAAAATGTGATTGAAAAATATTTTTCTACCTGAATATATATCAGATATAGTTCAATATATAGCGTATGCTTTATCCGGGGAAGTAGTTGTTTTCTATTAGATATTGCAAAAATAGTTCAATTTTTATGGTAGATTTTTAGGTTAAAAGAAAAAATGTGATTGAAAAAGAGTTTTGTACCTAAATGAGTTGTCTGTTATTTCAAATTTTGAAAAAGGTGGATCATATTGAATAATCCCGAATATGTTAGTTTCTAATACCTTGATAAAAACTTTTTATCGGGTATACATCTATTTATATGGATTAACGGAATTTTTCTGTCAATAAATAAAGTGAAGGATCACCAGGATGGATAAAGTTTTTTGGTAGTTTCAGTGAAATTGTATTGTGTTTAGGTGTGTTAGATTTCTACTTGGGAAAAATTCTCTTGAATGTGGTTATCACTCACATTCAACTCAATCGAATATAACAAAAACATAATAATCTGAATGAGCATGCAAGCTTTCACTTTTCAATATCTATAAGATATAGTTCAATGTCCAGCGTGTGCTAACCGGGAAAGTAGTTGTTTTATCTTAGATATTGCGAAAACATATCTTCATTTTTAGATTTGAAATACAATACGTGTTTGAAAATTTTTTGTATCCTGTGATTTCCATAAAAGACTCTGCAAGTTATTTCAAATTGAGTTATTTCAAATTTCAAAAAAGGTGGTATAAATCTATTGATGTCTATTGATATGGATTATCTAAATTTTCGTGTCATAAATCTTAGATCGACCTTCCCGCACCCTTTTTCCGAATCAAATATATATTTTTTTACAATATTATCATAAATAAACCAAACACCTGGCAAGGCTATTTTTTATTAATATTTTTTTCGATAGTTTTTTTTTAATTTAGTACCAATCGAGAGTAAATAACGTACATAAAAAAACACCAAAGTAAGGTTGCCCGATGAAAACTGGTTTAGGTCTTGAATGAATGTGATTTTTTGTGGAGGAACAACGTTTCTTGACATGCTTTTTTGGGTAACCTTCCACAGTCTAAGAATGAAAATATAATCAGGAAAATATGTACAAGTGTAGAAGGGGCAAACTGATTAGTTTATCCCGATAAGTTACTACGTTCACCAAATTATATTTCCTATAGAAAAATGATTCAATTTGTCAGTAACTTGTCGTTCCCTGAATATGCCTATAAAAAATAGTAAACATTCAAAAGATACTTCTCTATATACTTTTTGATTGGGGGGCTATATCTGCCCCTGTTCTCAAAATCTTCTAAATCTCCTTTAATTGTCCGAATAATTTGGTTTTTCTTGCAGAGTACCTGTTTCGCCTTTTCAAATAACGGATGTCAATTGAGATCTGCCAAAAAATTTGAGAATGACGTATTGCTCATTTGGTATATGGGGTGTTGTTCAGATCAGTTTATTAGCATTCTACCATATCTCACTTCCTCTCTGAGTAGAGGTAACCATGTATGGTCCATTTCAACAGAATTTGTTGAAAAGCAGTTGTTATTGGAAAGAAGAATACAGGCCGCTTCTTTCAATTTTCTCCTCTATTAATGTGGTTCTTTAATTTTTTTCGTCCTATTCCATTCAATCGTATGCTCGTCATTGGATGTGAGGATATGTTCTGCAATTTTTGATCCGGTTATTTGTCGATTTCTGATGTATCTCTGATGTTCACTTTGGCGCACTTCTAATGGTCTTGACGTTTCACCTATATAACTATCACCACACGAATAAGGTATGTTGTAAACACAGTTTTTGGTACTTTTTCCGGCGTTTTTTTGTTTTGTTTGTGTTAGTATAGATCTCAGTGCGTTTGTTGTTCTAAATTATGTTCTCACATCATACCTATGTCCAATCCGTTTGATCTTCTCGGAACTATGCACAGAAAAAACATAATTCCAATTCAAGAACGAATTTTAACAACAACAGTTTGGTATGGCGATGGGTTCTCCTTTGTCACCCATTTTAAGTAACATATTCATGGAATACTCTGAAGAATCCTCCGTTGAAACATTCCACAAAGGTTCAAAAATTTGGTGGAGATACGTGGATGATGTTTTCGCTATCTGGAATCGAAATGGAGAAGAATTAAAGAAATTCTTGGATCTTATGAACGGTCAAGAACCGACGATCAAATTCGCGTTAGAATCAGAACAAAACAACCAACTCCCCTTTTTAGATGTCATGATCCAAAAATCGATATCTACAGTACAACTCAAACCATCATGCCAGTGTGAAAAAACGCATAGTTAAATGTCTCTATAATCGAGCACAAACAGTTTGCAATTGCAACCAGAATCTACAGGAAGAAATTAACCTCATAAAATATGTTCTCAAGGGAAATGCATATCCGTATCAGTTTGTGGAAAAAACAATCACATTGAAAACAAAAATCCACCAAACAACCAATTAACACAACCAATAGGAGTACTTCCACCACCTACACATTTCACAACCAACATAACACCTTATGTCCCCGGATCATCTGAGAAGATCAAACGGATTGGACCTAGGTATGATGTGAGAACATCATTTAGAACAACGAACACACTGATATCTATACTAACACAAACAAAACAAAAATACCCGAAGAAAGTACCAAAAACTGTGTTTATAACATACCTTGTTCGTGTGGTGATAGTTATATAGGTGAAACGTCAAGACCATTAGAAGTGCGCCAAAGTGAACATCAGTGTTACATCAGAAATCGACAAATAACCGGATAAAAAATTGCAGAACATATCCTCACATCCAATGGCGATCATACGATTGAATGGAATAGGACGAAAATCTTGATGAAAGAACCACATCAAGACAGGAGAAAATTGAAAGAAACCTGTATTCTTCTTTCCAATAACAACTGCTTCTCAACAAATTCTGTTGAAATGGACCATACATGGTTACCTCTATTCAGAGAGGAAGTGAGATATGGTAGAATGATAATAAACTGATCTGAACAACACCCCATATATCAAATGAGCAATACGTCACGTTCAAATTTTTTGGCAGATCTCAATTGACAGCCGTCATTTGAAAAAGCGAAAAAGACTCTGCAAGAAAAATCCAAATTATTCAAACAATTGAAGGAGATTTACAAGATTTTGAGAACGGGGGCAGATATAGTCCCCGAAACGTCAATCAAAAACTATATAAAGAAGTATATTTTTTGAATTTTTACTATTTTTTTATAGGCATATTCGGGGAACGACAAGTTACTGACAAATTGAATCATTTTTCCATAGGAAATATAATTTTGAGAACGCAGTAACTTATCGTGGTGAACTAATTAGTTTGCCCTTCCTACACTTGTATAGATTTTCCTGATTATATTTTCATTTTCAGACTGTGGAAGGTTACCCAAAAAAACATGGTATTAGGTGTAAACAGATAAACTGATATTAGTAATTTAACTTTTTTCTAATCAATTATATATAAAATTTATAAAAATATGAATTTTATTGCGAAAACGGTGGCATAGGGTTGCCTTTGCAAAAGTTAACAGATCTTAAGGTTGTCGCGATTTAAAGTCTGAATAATTGATTCATGCAACCATGCAATCAATTTCAATCTCCTGTATGCATCTCCTAAAATATGGGAAAAGATTACGGTTATGGATAAAAATATTATCACGTGATCGTAGTTGTTGAACCAAATGTATTTTGTGGGAAAGAAATTAGTATTTTGTCATAATTCTTTGGATTACGACTCCAAGATATCACAGTTCATTGCTACTTGTATGATAAAACCTCTACCGACAGAATCTTTAGATATCGAATTCGTTTACTTTCACAAAATACAGATACATAGACACCCTGTATAAAAAATCAGTAACTCTCAACTAATTCATACATTGCTCCCCTATCTATAGTTTCTGAAAAAATCAAGAAACATCTAGTAGAGTAGAACGTGTACAGAATTCATGCCCGATATCCATATATGGAATCAGAAAATATGGACATGTTTCCACAGATTGATGAAGCTGAAGTGGCTGTCAATGAAAGAACGTTTCAGTTTTATCTGCTATATTTTTTTCTGTCAATTTAATGGGAGCACCTAGATGACTGATTGGGAACTATGATCAGTAACCCACCTGGTAAATAGGAACAATGAGAAGGGACATAATGAAGCAAGTCTGTATACTGTATACAGGGTGATTCAAAAGTACTTTGACCAACTTCAGGAGGTGATCCCTCACAATATTCTAATATGAATCGTCCAAATAAATATATATCCGGAAACGCTTCGTTTCCAAGATACAGGGTGTTGGAGTTTTATTTTTATTTTCGCTTTTTTTAAATAACTTCCGAAATACTGACCTTAATCATACGAAAATTGGTATTGAGAGATTTTTTGAAGTGTCGAATTTGAAACTGATGTTATTATTGCTCTTACTCGTAGGAGGCGCCACCTACACGTCTTTTTCTTTTTTGAAGATTCATAACTTTTTTGAGCGTACTTATAGCACATTTTTTTGTGGAAAAATCAATTTCTTCATCATATTTACGAAAAAAAGCTACCCTTGTTTTAAGTCGCTATAAGCAACCGTTTTCTAGATATTTGGACTTGAAAATTTCAAGTCGATTATTTGATAATCGATGCGTGTTGAAGTTAATTACCATTATTTTGCATTTTTCACAAGAATGCCTAGGAAATGAATTCGACGTTTAAGTAAGTAGTTTTGGTAATTACGTATTAGGTGACAGTTAAACGTTTTGTTGTTTTGTTGAAGTTTCTGTAAGAAATAAAACACTAATTTTGAAAAAATGGAGTATTTAAACAATAATGCTCATTTAGCCGATATGCATTTTGTTTATGGCCTTGCGGATGGCAATGTGCGCGAAGCAAGACGTGTTTACCAGGAGCGATTTCCTAATCGAGTACTGCCTTCAGCTCCAACATTCACCAGTCTCCACCGTCGTTTGGCAGAAACAGGTAGCTTTAAGAGGGCAGCTGATATTATTGGAAGACCACGAGCAGTCCGAACCCCAGAATTTGAAGAAGCTGTTTCGAACGCTCTCGAGGAGAATCCAGAAACGAGAATAATTGCTGAAGCTCTCAATTCTACTCAGTCCACAGTTTGGAGAATAATCTACGATCAACAATTTTGTCCATACTATATTCAAAGGGTACAAGCTTTTTCGCCACGAGACTTTCCCCAACGTATTACTATGTGTCAGTGGTTTTTGGTAATTACTTGATAGGTCCTTTCTTTCTTCCGTTCCGACCGAATGGCGCAACTTACAGAGACTTTTTAGAAAATGAATTACCGGGACTACTTCAGAATGTACCATTAGAAATTCGTATCCGCATGTGGTTTATGCATGATGGGGCTCCGACCCATTTTAGCGTTGTAGCCAGGGAATTCCTTAACAATGCCTATCCAAATCGATGTATCGGTAGGGGTGTAGAAGAACCTAACCAGGCGTGGGCACCAAGGTCCCCAGATCTAAACCCGCTAGATTTTTTTTTGGGACATTTGAAGTCAATAGTTTATAAAACTCCAGTAGCGAACGAGGAAGATTTAAGAAACCGAATAGTAGACGCCTGTGAAACAATAAGAAACACACCAATAATTTTTGAGCGGGTACGAGATTCAATGACTAGAAGACTGAATGCCTGTTCCTTCGCTGAAGGTGGACACTTTGAACAATTTATTTGAATACAATTTAGTTTCCTTTATTTTATTTTATTCTACATATTCAAAATATCTTGAAATAAAATGTTGATATTTCTTGCAAATTTTATTAAAACAAATACAGATTTTGCACCCTTGATACAAAAATAACTATTTCAAACGAGTAAAAATAAATAGAATATGTGGCGACCCCTACAAAAAACCAAAACTACCTACTTAAACATCAAATTCATTTCCTAAGCATTCTTGTGAAAAATGCAAAATAATGGTAATAACTTCAACACGCATCGATTATCAAATAATCGACTTGAAATTTTCAAGTCCAAATATCTAGAAAACGGTTGCTTATAGCGACTTGTAACAGGGGTAGCTTTTTTACGTAGATATGATAGAAAAGTACGCTAAAAAAGTTATGAATCTTCAAAAAAGAAAAAGACGAGTAGGTGGCGCCCCCTACGAGTAAGAGCAATAATAACATCCGGTTCGAATTCGACACCTCAAAAAACCTCTCAATACCAATTTTTGTTTAATTAAGGTCAGTATTTCGAAAGTTATTCAAAAAAAAGAAAATAAACATAGAACTTCAACACCCTGTATCTTGGAAACTAAGCGTTTCCGGACATATATTTATATGGACAATTCATATTAGAATATTGTGAGGAATCACCTCCTGAAGTTTGTCAAAGTACTTTTGAATCACCCTGTTTATGTAAAAAAAGATTAAATTAGTAAATAGAAATATCATATAATATTTACAACTGTACAACAACAAGGTTTAAGTGGTAGAGCACCAAATGGGGAACTTCCCCTTGGGATCGTTTTTTCTTTTTCTTTATCTTTCGTAATATGGAAATAAAGCCATTTTCTACAACAAATCCAAACGCTGGAACTAATGAATCCATAGATATCCTCACTCGAGCCATAAACGATTGCACAACCGTAAGGAGGGCCAAAAGAAGAAACACAAAGATTACACCATGGATAACAAATGCTCTTTTAAATCAACAGATACGAAAAATAAACTGTTCAAAAGTCTCCGAAACGATCCCCATAACTTGGAATTGAAAACACAATATACAAATTATAAAAATAAGCTCATAAATTTAATTAAAAAAACAAATTCGACTATTACCAAAAACAAATCCACTTAAATTCAACCGATGCACCAATGTTATGGAAAATAGTTAAAGAAATAAGTAAAACCAAAAAAGTAAGCGCAACATAAAAACAATAAAAGATGAATCGGGGGAATTGAAAGATGATAAAAAGCAAATAGCCAATGAATTCAACACACACAACACACTAAGGAAATGGCAAATAAAGTGAAAAACGACCCTAATTACAAACCACATAGAGCAGTTTCTGTGAACTCGTTTGTGTTATTACCAACCGATAATAAAGAAGTTGAGAGCATCATCAGTGAACTGAAAACAAAAAAATATGCAGGTGTAGACGATATCAAAGCAGAAACTATTAAAATAATTTCTACATATATTCTAGAACCTCTTACATACATTATAAATTTGTGCATGGAACAAGGTATCTGGCCCAGAGCGCTTAAGGAATCGATAGTAGTACCAGTTTACAAAAAAGGAGATGAGACAGCGATCACTAATTATAGACCGATATCTCTAATAACGCATCTATCAAAAATTTTCGAAAAAATTTAAAAAAAAACGGTTAGCTTCTTATATATCCAAATATAATCTAATATCGAGTATGCAGTATGGTTTTAGAGAGAATATCTCCACCCAAGACGTGTTGTTGGCACTAACTACGAAGATTTCTTCTGCTCTGGATGGTAACATGCCAAGTCTATGTGTATTTATTGATCTGTCTAAAGCTTTCGACACTGTAAGCCATAGTCTCCTCTTACAGACATTGGAAGATATTGGCATCAGAAATAATTATTTAAAACTTTTCGAAAGTTATCTTGCCAATAGATTCCAGTCTGTCAGAGTGGATGATGTGCAAAGTGATCAAATGCAAATTGAGTATGGAGTTCCTCAAGGGACTGTTTTGGGCCCAATCCTTTTCAATATTTACATCAATGGCATGTTCTCTATCAGGAGCAGTGGAGAAATACTAGGTTTTGCTGATGACACCGCAATATTTCATAAAGCAGACACCTGGCAAGAATTGAAAAACACAGTAGAGACAGACCTTCCATCAATAAAAAAATGGTTAGAAAACAAATTACTTACTGTCAACCTGCAAAAAACCTACTACGCCATCATTCGATAGTCTCACGGTTACTACAATGAGTCAACAGTATATAATCCTGCCTAAAAAATTTTTTTGATATCTGGGAGTAATAATAGACACGAATCTCAAATGGGATTCCCATATTAACTATGTCTGTAATAAGTTACATATGATTCTCTACAAGTTCAAATATCTGAAAGACATATTACCTTTCCATCAGCTCAAAGTACTGTACCATGCATTAGTTGAGAGCCACTTGCGATATTGTATAGTCGGATGGGGAGGGGCATTGAAAACACATATTCATCCTCTGGAAATACTGCAAAAAAGGTTCCTCAAGCTGATTATGTCCAAAGACTATAAATATCCATCTGAAGAACTATTTCATGAAGCACATGTATCCGATATTCGTCAGCTTTTTTATAATAATAATAATAATAATAAAATACCACCGAGAAAAACCTATTAATTCAAACCTACCTAATCATAATCACCAAACTCGAAAAAAACACCATCACAAAATCCCACAAATGCAAAAATCTATTGGCCAGCGGTCATACCAATATATGGCTCCGAAAATGTATAACTCCATGCCTCTCCATATACAAAAAATTTATAACTTGATTCTATATAAGAAAGAGTTGAAGATCTTCATTCACAGCCAACCTAGGGGAAAAGTTGCCGACACGGTAATGTGATTTTTAATTTTAAAACCCTATACTCCGAAACTTTAGTAACGTTCTAATATGTCTTGTTTAGTCCAGCTCTATATATGTATGTATCCATGTGTGTATTTATTTGATTCATTCTTCTCTTATTCCTTTATGTCCACATTTTAATCTCATTTTAAATTTATTTTCAACACCTTTACTCATACCTATACACCTATACTATTGTAATCATCAGTCATATGTGTTTCATTAACTTTTAATCCTGTGCTCTTATTTAGTTATTTATGAATAATTTTATTTATTGTATCGTGAGGAATACGAACTACATTGTTTGTTTTATTACATATACTAGATTTCAATTGAATTTAGTGCATGTTCTTTTATAACATTGTGTTATTATGAACTTTTCAACTAGTTATTTTTGTACATTTATTTATTCATATATTTTCTTAAAACTCCCTATTTTTTGCGAAACAAGTGTTCTACACTTATCGTTATGATTACTTTATTCATTGTAACCATCTCAAATTGTATTTATATTGCCAATAAATTTTATTATTCATTATTATTAATAATAATCGTCGATTCTCTTTTTTCAGGGCACACTGCTACTGAAGAAGGCTTCACGCAGGCCGAAAACACGCTCCTCATCCGCCTCATCCAGACCTTCCACATCGAGAGCAAAAAATGGAAAGACACAGCCTACAATTTCCTCATCGGGTCAGACGGACTAGCGTACGAGGGTCGAGGCTGGGGAGTAATTGGCTCCCACACGAGGGGTTACAACAGCCAGTCCATGGGAATCTCCTTCATCGGATGTTTCTTGGACCATCTTCCTCCCAGCGCTGCACTCAAAAAAACCAAAGAGCTAATCGCGTACGGAGTCAGTAGGGGCTCCATTGCGGAAGACTACGTTTTGTTGGCGCATTGTCAATGCAGTGCTGTGGAAAGTCCTGGAAGGCGGCTTTTCGAGGAGATTCAAACGTGGGATCATTGGGATGGATCTGTTCCAGCGGTTGTACCTACGCTTAGTGGAATGAGGTTCAGTGAATCGTCTGATGGCGAAAATATGACTTAATACCGTACCGATAACATGGTTATGATGATAAGTCTTGAAGTGTTTTCATAGTTCGTGTACATACAGGGTGGCCCACCGAAAACGTACCGCAAGGCATTACAGGGTGGGAAAGAATGTTTTGGCAAAATCCAAAAACACGTCAAGATTGTTTGTCAGGGGGACACATTTTGACGCAAAAAGCATAGGAAAACCCCCAACCCCCTAAGTAGGGGTGTCATCCCAAAAAAAAACAAATGGGAAGGGGGGTCACGTGATACCTTATCAGAAGGGGCTTGTCATTCCCTATACAGTGCTGCTTAGTTTTTGAAAATCGATCCACTCTTTTAGAAAATATGGAGCGTTGAAACTCCAACAATAATGTGTGACGAAAAATGCAAAAATCGATTCAATTGTACTTTAAAACTCATAGTAAGTATTATTGAAATAAATTCCTTCAAATAAATTCGCTGTTTTTGCCGATTTACAGATTTATTGGCTCATTTTAGTGAGTAAAAAATTATCGGGTTTCTTTCTGCACGTTTAAATTAGGTCAAGTAGTTGCTAGATACCTGTCGTGGTTAACGTGTTTAAAAATTGTTGACTTTAAAATTCATCATAATGGTGTATTCAATTGCAGAAAGAGAGGAAATTATCGACCTTTTTTTCAAAAACGATAAATGTGGAAATCGGGTTGCGGAGTTGTTTAACCAACGGCATCCTGACAAAAATACCTCTGGAAAAATTGTTCGCGAATTGGTGACAAAATTTCGCGAAACAGGTTCGGTTCATAACAAATAGAGGCAGCTTGAAAATCGAGTACTAAATGAACCTACGGAGATAGCAGTATTGGGGCAAGTTGCAGTAGATAGTACGCTAAGTACAAGACAATTGACCATTGCGACGGGTGTGTCTCGTACTAGTGTCCAACGGGTATTAAAAAGATACAAATTCCATCCTTATAAAATTCGCTCAGTGCACGAACTAAATGAAGACGTCTTTGATCGTCGCTTGCAATTTTGCGAAGTTATGAGTAAGCGAGTGTTGAACAATGGTAATTTCCTTGTGGCTCAGTGTCACGAGCGTCGGTCTTGTGTCAACTGTTTCCACCTGGCGCGGGTTCGATTCCCGCAGCTGGTGAAAATTTTTTCCAAGGTCCCAAGAGTGGTTTCGGATCCCACTATAAAAGGTAAGGTCCCCGTGATCTTAACTCGTACAAGTTTTCATTAACTTCTGAGGGTTGGTCAAACAACTAAGAAAGCGGTTAAAAACAATTTTACAATTTTTTTACAATTTTTTATTTAATGTGTGCTTTTCGGACGAAAGTTCCTTCTTCCTAAATGGTTTAGTGAATCGCCACAATTGCCGTTACTGGGCTGACACCAATCCAAGGATTTTCCACGAGTCACACACGCAACACCCCCAGAAGTTAAATGTAAGGGCTGGTATTTTTGGAAATTCCATTGTAGGACCTTTTTTCCTTCCTGGAAATTCAACAGGCCATATGTTCTTGGATTTACTACAAAATGCCATCGACTCAGCTCTAACAAATATCATTGAGAACGATCCCGCATACAATGAACAGGAACTGATGTTCCAACAAGACGGAGCTCCTCTGCATTACTCCCAAAATGTGCGCAATTATTTAAATGACACGTTTCCAGGGCGATGGATAGGACGACGGGGCACAATTGAATGGCCACCTCGGTCACCCGACTTAAGTCCTTCAGATTTTTTTTTTGTGGGGACACCTAAAAAGCCTTGTTTACAAAACACCACCAGACACATCAGAAGAGTTGCAAAGAAGAATTATTAACGTATGTCGCGAAGTGACACCGCAAATGCTCCAGAATGTACAACAATTTGAAAATAACTTGTACCACTGTATGCAGGTTGGCGGACAGCAATTCGAGCATTTACTTGACTAATAAATGAGTTTTAAACTACAATTGCATCGATTTTTGCATTTTTCGTCACACATTATTGTTGGAGTTTGAACGCTCCATATTTTCTAAAAGAGTGGATCGATTTTCAAAAACTAAGTAGCACTGTATGGGGAATGACAACCCCTTCTAATGAGGTATCACTCGACCCCCCATTTGAAATTTTTTTTGGGATGACACCCCTACTTAGGGGGTTGAAGGTTTTACGATGCTTTTTGCATCAAAATGTGTCCCCCTGACAAACAATCTTGACGTGTTTTTGGATTTCGCCGAAACATTCTTTCCCACCCTGTAATTCCTTGCGGTACGTTTACGATGGGCTACCCTGTATACACCATACTTACAAGTTTCTTTTTCGAAATATTAAAGTATATTTTAATTTCTAAAATGTTAATAATTCTGATCACAGAACCGAATGAGTGTCGCGAGGTCTTAATACACGATGGCCCATTACGATGGAGGGCGTAGGGGCGTCGAATGGCTTATGGCGCGATGGGATGGTCTAGAAAGGCCTAGGCACAGTTTGTTCTCATAGAGCTTCATACTGTGGCCTAGGTGTGGTTTTTCGTCCACACATCAAAGCATAGTAGGCCAGTGATGGCGTTACGCGTCTACACAAATTACTATTTCTAGAAAACTGGTAAAAAATCCCCCACGACTAGGTAGAATCTTCAGTTAAAATAATTATAATAGGTTTTCGTAACTCTGTGCTGATTCAGATTGGAGTAGAATTCTAGAATTGGAAAATCCCTTTGACAAATTTCATAAATTAGTTATGAAAAACTTCAACACTACGTTTCCAATTAGAGTCTTGAAAGATAAACGAAAAAACCGTGGCTAACCAAAGGTCTCAGAATATCAGCAAAAAACATGCGTTTTTTGCACCTAATAAGAAAACTATCTGGCGAAAATCTAGATTTTATTAATTATTTTAACAAATATAGAAACATTCACCAACAAGTTATAAAAAAGTCCAAAAACTTCTATTAGCTCAGTCTGATAATAGTCAAATGGAAACATGGGCCATTATCAATGATTTTAGAGAAAAAGGTAAACCTGATCCAATAAAAACAAACCTGAGTTCAATTCTTGTATATATATATATATATACAAATATATATATATATATACATATATATATATATATATATATATATATATATATATATATATATATTGTTATGTTATGAAAAACCAGTTATATATATTAAAAGGAAAAAACCCACAAAAAGAATAATTACTTAATAGCTATTAGTTTCAAGAGATTGTTTTTACATATTTTGAAAATCTATTTCCTTTATTAAGCCTCTGTATAATATGAATAGATAAAAATATCCAAATACTATAACACATTCAATTTCATACACTGTCATAATGATTACAACCCATAATTATTCAAAAGACAACAAGAAAGGTCTAGATTTACAAAATCATCCTGAATAAAATGTGATAAACAAAATTATAAGCTTGAAACATACAGTATATGAAATTGTATGTAACTAAAATTAGCCAATGGGAAAACAACAAACTTCTTGATGACAATAGCCGATCAGGGAACAGTATGGTCAAATGAAAGACTTGAAATTGTGAGAAAATAAGAACGGAAAAGTGTCAGAGACAATTATGATTGAATATTGTAAATAGTCTGTAAGAAAGGAAAAATAGATTCGTTTATAAGTTTTGACAAATAACCCCAAACAGTGAAAATGAACATAGTGCGCGAATTCAAAAATTCAAATCAAAAGAAAGGAGGAAAAAATGGTATCCAAGTAACGAAAAAACAAAGCCACGGAGAGACTGAAAATAATTTGAAAACGAATGCCACGTTTTGTTGGGAGAGAAAGAAAAATTCATTAATTTCAACATAATAAGCAGAAAACCAACATTACCTTATTTGTACACCATATACAAGTATTCAAAGCTGATTTCTGAATTTGTATGGTTCCTTCTTTTTGGTATTGGAGTTCCTGAGAGCATTGGAGTGAAAAGGAATCCAAATCCTGGTGTGTATTGAACAGCGACAGTTCCAGCGACAGGTATAAACTCTTCTAGTGCACATCACGAACTGAACAACTTCACTAATAACTCATTTCGAACTATTAAAGAAATTTTCACTTTCAAGGTAAAAGTGAGGTTGTGTATATTTTACCCATGAACTTTTCTCATGATTATCCATGAATATTTGTAGATTCACCATGGAATAATTTATCTATCGTAGGCCAGGTAAATTTAAGTTTTTCTGAATAAAGAATATAATTGCTTTTTGATACTTTGTTGCTTATTTTCCACAATTATCAGCAATCGTATTTATAAACACTGAATAGAAAATGACATCAAACAGTGGCTAGTGGCTAAATTGCCTGAACCGGCTATCTGAGATAAGAGGCGTACCAACTGTGCTTAGCTGTGGTAGGGAAAGTGATAACAATTGGCAGCAACGTGACGAGAGAACAGTGACGTTAGCTAGCAATTATTATTACATCATTGCAAAATATATTATACAGAAAATACTTATCTATATGATAACAATTTGGCTCACAACGAAGAATAGAGAAAATTATTAGCAATCTTCATATTATAACAACAAATATTATTATTCAATTCATCATTTCATAACAACATATATATATATATATATATATATATATATATATATATATATATATATACAAGAATTGTTCGTTTGAAGATATAAGATCAATGGTCGATTTCTCCATTTATGCATCATTGAGGTATAGCCAACTAAACATACACGAATTCGAATATTATTCAAATTGCAAATCATATTACCTTGGCGCTGTAAAATTTATGTATTTTCAAATCCAAATATTGAAGTTTCCTCCTAGTTGAAGGAAATGCATATCGAAAGTTTCACTTTGACCCCAGGAACGAGGTCGACGGATCTTTTTTATCAACTCGTATATTAAAATGGCGATTAATGATCGAGATATTTTAACACGAGGGCGTTGATTAAATAACTATATCCGGCGACCTCGTATCAACGAGTCTGTTTAATCTGCACGGAATCGATCGTTAATGACCCCCTATTAACCTTCAATTTATCTTTTAATGCATAATTGTGATATATGCAACCAAACATACACCGAAATTGACCATTAATAACCTGTAAATCGATTTGGTCCATTAATGTATAATTGTGGTATAGGCAACTAAACATACACAAATTTGAATATTATTCAAATGTCAAATCATATTACCTTCGCGCTGTCGAATTTATGTATTTTAAAATCCAAATATTGTAAGTTTCCTCCTAGTTGAAGGAAATGGATATCGAAAATTTCACGTTGACGCCAGGAACGAGGTCGACGGTTTTTTTTGTAATCAACTCTATATTAAAATGGCGATTAATGATTTCGAACATTAACGCGCTCGCTTCGCTCTCGCGTTAAAATATCTCGATCATTAATCGCCATCATTAATAACTAGTTGATTTAATAACTATACCGATTGCTACACATATAAACGATAAGCACCCTTGATAAATTTATACTCATATCAAAGGATATTAAATTGTCTTTCAAACAGCACATTTTTTTTGATCTCATCAATTGTTTCCAAAAAAATATAGTTGAAGTCAAAAGTTTATAGTAGGCCGATTTCTATGCACGTAAGTGCAGTTTTGACCGGTTATGAGATTATGAGCTAATTGTCGTACGTCAAGATGGACGTAGAAGAGCTCGCTGCTGCGGCAATATATCTATTTAGCACATACTATTACTATCTTACGCTACAAGAGAGAAGAATAATTGAAAATAAAAGGCACAAATGACAATAAAAGACAACGGTGGGTGTTAACAATCCATCGCAACAGATCAAGTCCAAACGTTTACGGAGCTATCGGCCATGTGTCACTCAATCAAAATATACTTTATTGTCTGAAAATAATTCTTATTGACAAAGCCTATAAAAAATGTATGGTTCATGTAAATATATATAGTTAAAAACAAATCTCCAAAAAAAAAGAAGGAAGAACAAAACATTAACATTGATTAAAACGCTCAGTTCCTTATAATAGCTATTAAAATGAATGTCATTATAATTGATAAAAATATGAAAACATGTAAAATGTCGAATATAGAAACATGTACAAAGTCAAATGTTTAGCATCTATAAATGATGATGCTCACAATGAGGATGAAATGTAAGTAGGTGAAATGAAACTTTAAGTAGGTACGTTAGAAAAAAATTATAAAATTTCAGTTGAATGGATTTTTATAGAATTCCTCCGTAGAGTAATAGGCCTTCGCAACTAAAAGCTTTTTCAATTCTCTTCTGAATTTAAGCTCACTCTGTGTTTCTTTTATTGCAAAAGGAAGGTGATTGTACAATTTTATGCTCTTATAAATGAGTGGGTTCTGAGTTGAAGTTGACGTAGGGGTAGGGAGTGGAACTTGGCGTGATAAACGTGCATTGTGGATTGATGGGGATTTATTTCATTTTTAAATTTCTTGTGTATTTGGCACACTGTTTCTAAAATGAAAAGACAAGAAGGTGTTAAAATATTTTGCTGTATAAACAGTGGTCGACAGGAATCACGATGTTTGGCTTTGTATGCATATCTGATGGCCCTTTGCTGCAGAATGAAGACCATTTTAAATATATATTGTAAACACACGCCCCGGACAGGGCCGATCCTAGCAGGTGTGCAGCGCGTGCACCGCACGCGGGCGGCCAAACTAAGGGGCGGCCGCGAGGCGGCCGCAAGCCGCATTCAGTTATAACAATCAGCTATTTTTTGAAAGAAGAAAAATGAAACGTTAGTGCTCAGTTGTGTTGTGTGTTGCTCTATTGTCCATTAGTATCTTCTCCTACTCTCATCTACACACATTCTTCATTTGAGAGCAAAATTCATGGCAGAGCCGGCAATGCAGCATAAAAAATTGAAATTTCTATAAAAAAAAACCAAGGGCCATATTTTTGACACGACTAAGTATGTTTGGTTCCTGTGTGCGGCGCGGCGGCTTATTTATGTACGTATAGTCTTTAGGATGTCAGTTGGAACGGCGAAAATTTTTTTAAAGGAGGTACCAGCGGCGAAACTTTTGAAAAAAACGTGCTGCTGTTCGCCGGGCGGCTTTTTTTCAAAGGTTTCGCCGCTGCGGCCTCCTTTGAATTTTTTTTCGCCGTGCCAACTTACTTGGAAAGACTATATATATGACAGTCGGCACGCGGCTCGCAGGTCAATGGTCAAAAGAAACTTTATTTTAGCGGTTTTCTTTATAGGTATAGTATTTCTAATCCCAATTGGAACGACATAAAAAGTTTCGGGAAGGGATTCTCTTTGCACTTGCCGCATTTACATAGGCGTTCGAATATTATTTTTCAGAGGTATTTCTTCGCTTACTTGTTCTTACAATCATAGCAATTGATCACCCCATGTAAAAGTAGACACATGTTATCTCAACTGGATTTTATTATTTGTTTCAAAAGGTCTCCAGAAAGCCATGATGATAAAATTATTTTCAATGGATAATTCCTAACCTCACGGCACGGCAGTGATTAAGGAATATCGTAAAATAAGGATATTATGCAGCTGGAGATAACATATGTCCTTTCCAGCTAGCCGAGCTTTCATTACTCAAATATTCAAATAATCTGGGCAACTGGATACACGCGCCAGATTTTTTGTATGATTGTACCAGGAACGCTTTGAAAGTAAAAACACTGGTAGTATATAAATTTCCCATTTGCCGGGTAGTGCATATGAACACTCCTCGTAGTGCTCTTATTTTATTGCCGTTCCAATTGGGATTAGAAGAACTATAAGAAATGGATTGTTAGGACAAAGTTAAAGGGATGCGGCATCGGAATTTTTTTTGCTACTTCACCACTATATAAAAACCATTTTCATTTCAAAATGTTCATTTAATTTTGAATCAACATACAATAAGACTGGTCATGAACCCAATCAAGTGCAAGTGTAAGTTAATATTGGAAATTAGTGACAAGGTGTTGGTAAGTACCAAAGCTCTTAACTAGATTTATGAACGAATGAAATCTTGTACAGGGTGTTTTCTAATTAGATGAAAAAAGTGGGCATATTTTTAAACTAATTTTGTCGCGATGATTCGTTTTGAAAATAAGTACAGAATGTTTGAAAATTCAAAATTTATTTTCAATTCTTTCAAAATTCGTTAGCACAAAATATAATTTTTTTACAAAATTATAGGTTACCAACCGGGGGAGTTGATGAAAATTTTAATTTTTACCCAGATTTTGAAAGAGCGCTACGAATCATTATTTATTTTAAATAATTTGCTCTAACTTTTTCAACAGGAATGGGGATTTCTTATGAATAACCCATATTCTTACACTTCAAGTAAAAAAAAGTATTAACAATGGTAGGTACTTTTTAGAGGTAATTTCGATTAATTTCAAAATTTCTGAAGAATTCCCATCATTTTATCTGCATCTGTGAGCCATGATATACTTATCGTTCTTCTTACCTTTTACCTTTAGATGTCGTCCTCGTCCAAAAAAAGAAAAACTAAAAGAGAGTCAGGTGCCTTCTATAGAAAAGAGAAGAATAGAAGAATAGAAGAAATCTCAAAACAAGCGGGAGCATTGAAAAAGTATTTTAGAAAACCGGATAAAAGTGAGCCCGAACAAAAAGGTTTGAATCAAATCGCGGAGTTTGATTATTCTCAACTATCAACATCCACCAGTACTAGTGAAACAAACAATAAATCAATAGATTTCACACCCGATGAAGGTGATAAAGCTGCAAGATCATCATCAAGCAGTCCCATTCCCAGTGAAGCCGAATGTGAAGATGAGAGCAAAGAGGAAGAGGGCTCTGCTCGAGTAGCACTAGATGATCCAGGTACTTGGCCTAACATTTTGACAAAAAAATATATTGATTTATTGGTAGAACACGGTCCCAAACAAGTTGCATATTTCAAATTTCCGATTGATGAGAGTGGCAGAAAATTTAGCTGTTCATATTATAACAAAACTTTAGTGAACGGGGAGAAAATAAATCGCGCGTGGCTCTGCCATTCCATAAAACTAAATATTGTTTTGCATGTAAATTGTTTAGTAGAGATAGTTCAACACAACTTGTAAGTACTGGCTTTTCTGATTGGCGTCATTGTTCGGATTACCTCAATAAGCATGAAAATACTCTAAAACACGTTAACTCTATAAGATCGTGGTGCGAAATAAAGACGAGGATGGAAAAAAATTGTACTATTGACGCGGAACAACAAAATGTTTACAATAGAGAGAAAAAGCGATGGCGCGCTATCATTGAAAGAATGATTGCTGTAGTACAATTTTTAGCCAGTCAAAATTTAGCATTCAGAGGAACTAGTACGGAGTTGTATCATAGAGATAATGGTAATTTTTTAAAGACAGTAGAGATGTTGGCCAAATTTGATCCAGTTATTTCAGAACACCTTAATAATATCAGTAAAAACAGTAAAAACATGTATTCCACACTACTTAGGGCAGCATTTTCAAAATGAAGTAATTCATATTTTAGCCGAATCTATTCGTAATGAGATAAAACGCATTGTCAAAAAAGCCAAATATTACACTATAATTCTGGACTCTACGCCCGATATTAGTCATACAGAACAAATAACGTTTGTAATCAGATGTGTGAACACTACTGATGGTGAAAGTAAAGTAGATATTTTAGAATTTTTTCTAGGATTTTTTTCAGTAACTAATACCACTGGAGAAGGTCTGTGCAATTTTCTATTAGAGAAGCTATTACCTAGTCTGCAGCTCGAAGTTAAAGATATACGTGGTCAGGGCTACGACAATGGATCGAACATGAAGGGGAAAAATATAGGGCTTCAGAAACGGAATCTCGATATCAATCCTAGAGTATTATACTTATGTGCGGCTCATACCTTAAACCTCGTCGTTAATGACGCTGCCAGCTCCAGTGGTGAAATTTCTGGATTTTTGATATGATACAAGAGGTATATAATTTTTTTCTGCGTCCCCATATCGATGGGATTTACTAAAAAATACGTGAAAAGTCTAACTTTGAAACCATTGAGTGAAACAAGGTGGGAAAGTCGTATCAATGCTATTAGACCTCTAAAGCAAGACCTCAAAAACATTATTACCGCATTAAATGCCTTAATTGAAGATTCCACCAGAGACGCGAAAACAAAAAATGGTGCAAAATCAATAATTAAAAATCTTGAATCATTCAAATTTTTGTGTTCAATTTTGATTTGGCATGATTTATTATCAAGAATTAATGTTCTGAGTAAAATGCTTCAAAATCCTAAATTAAACATCGCGGAATGCATTGAAGGCTTAGATAATTTAAAAAAATATTTTGTTTCACAAAGATCAGACGATAATTTCAAAATATTTGTCGAATCAGCCACAACACTTGCTAGAGATTTAGGTATTTATCCCGAATTTCCAAGTTCGAGGCTCAGGAAAAAGGTCCGTTTATTTGATTACGAGGGCAGTGATGAACCCCTTTTGAATCCCTTCCAGCAATTCAAGACTTCTCTCTATTTTGCAATTCTTGATCACGCGATCTCTTCGGTAAATAAAAGATTTACATTATTATCTGAGTGCTTTTCAATATTCTGCTTTCTGTATGAGTTTCACAACATTTCTAGTGATGATCTCATGAAAGCCTGCATGGACTTAGATATTAAATTACAGGTACAGGAGGAAGGAAGTATCGTGAAAGATATAGACGGTATACAACTGTTTAATGAAATAAATTCATTCAAAGATATTTTTCCAAGTAAGAAACAGCCAATTGAGGTATCAGAAATCATAGTCAAAAATGATCTCATTTCCTGTTTTCCTAATTTTGCTCTAACAATAAGAATTTTTTTAACCTTACCTGTTTCTGTGGCTTCAGGAGAAAGAAGTTTCAGCAAATTAAAAATTACTTGAGAAATAATATGACGCAAGAAAGGCTTTCAGATTTGGCCATCATCTCTATTGAATCCGAAATCTGTGAAAAAATAGATTTTACGGAAATTATTGATAAATTTGCCACTCAGAAAGCCAGAAAGGTTATTTTATAATTATGTAATTATAATGATTATGTACCTAGTCTGTAGACTGTAGAACAACTGATTTATATACTTTTCGTTGGTATACGCACTGAGTATGTCCAAAATCGTTGTGTGTGAAATAGACGTTATACAGGTAGATGAGTTTAAGAGTTTATAACGTCAACGTTAAATATTAGTCAAAATAAGAAAAAAATCTCTGGAGGTGCGGCACATCTGGTATTTGCACGCGGGCGGCCAATACCCTAGGATCGGCCCTGGCCCCGGAAGCAGATGCCATAACGGAGATGAGACTCTACTAATGAGAAATAAACCTTTCTTGCATTAGCAGTATCTAGTTCATTAGATGTAATGCGTACAGCGTAGCAGCCTGAGGCTAACCGCTTGCATAAGTTCCTGACTTTCAAAACCTAGTTTTTTATCAATGTGTAACCTCAAAAACTTATTTTGTGTAATATTGGTAATTATTCGTTTTTTGTATTTCCTCAATGTCACACTTAAATGAGATAATGTTTGTTTTTTTTACATAGAGTGATAGGAGATTAGCGTCACACCATTGCTTCACACTCTTAATATCAGCATTAATATGGTCAGACAGATTAGTGGTTGATTTGTTGTGCCAGAGAATTGTGGTATCATCCTCGAACATGAGGTTACCCTGTATGTCTAGATGGTTCAGATCATTGACATAAAGCAAGAATAAGATCGGGCCAAGAACGGAGTCTTGTGGGACACCAGAGTTAATGACACCTTTTTTGGATTCAGTCATATTAAGTAGTACATTTTGGCGACGTTCGGATAGGTAATATTTGAACCAAGATAGTGCAGTGCCTCTGAATCCGTAGATTTCAAGCTTCCGCAGCAGTCAAAAACCTTTGATAAGTCACAAAACACTGCCGCTGCTACCTCTCGATTATTTAGATTCAGGTAAAGGTTATTCAGAAAGGCAAAGATCGCACCATGTGTGCTTTTTGATTGTTGGAAGCCAAACTGATTGTCGCTTAATATGTTGTGTTTATTAAGAAAGGATGTGTAATTCTATTTTTCTCTAGTTTCTCAATTATTTTCGATAGGGTGGGTAGCAGGGAAATCGGTCTGTAGTTGGCAGGCAGATCATGACCTCCTCCTTTGTATATTGGGATGACTGTGGCAATTTTCAAACATGAAGGAAATTGTCCTTGGGAGAATGAGATATTTATTGTGTCTGCCAATGTTTTTGAAGCACTCTCAGGTGATTTTTCAATAATTTTTAGGGATGTATCGTCCCACTCGAAAGGCGATTCATTTTCAATTGCGGTAAAGACTTGTTTTATTTCATTGATGTTAGTGGGTTTAAGGAAGAAAGATTCATGCGGGGGCAGTCCCTCTAGGTAAACTAATGGATCATTTCTGACTGTAATTTTTTCGGACAGTTTACCCGCTACTGAGTAGTAAAATGAGTTCAAATCATCTGAACTCACGTTTGTTTTTATTGGATCAGGTTTACCTTTTCCTCTCAAATCATTGATAATGGCCCATGTTTCCTTTTGACTATTATCAGACTGAGCTATTCTGCTTGAGTAATAGAAGTTTTTGGACTTTTTATAACTTGTCGGTGAATGTTTCTATATTTGTTAAAATAATTAATGAAATCTAGATTTTCGCCAGACAGTTTTCTTATTAGGTGCAAAGAACGAATGTTTTTTGCTGATATTCTGAGACCTTTGGTTAGCCACGGTTTTTTCGTTTATCTTTCAAGACTCTAATTGGAAACGTAGTGTTGAAGTTTTTCATAACAAATTTATGAAATTTGTCAAAGGGATTTTCCAATTCTAGAATTCTACTCCAATCTGAATCAGCACAGAGTTACGAAAACCTATTATAATTATTTTAACTGAAGATTCTACCTAGTCGTGGGAGATTTTTTACCAGTTTTCTAGAAATAGTAATTGTGTAGACGCGTAACGCCATCACTGGCCTACTATGCTTTGATGTGTGGACGAAAAACCACACCTAGGCCACGGTATAAAGCTCTATGGGAACATACTGTGCCTGGGCCATTCTAGACCATCCCATCGCGCCATAAGCCATTCGACGCCCCTACGCCCTCCACACGATGGCCCATCGTAATGGGCCATCGTGTATTAAGACCTCGCGACACTCATTCGGTTCTGTACTCAGAATTATTAACATTTTAGAAATTAAAATATACTTTAATATTTCGAAAAAGAAATTTGTAAGTATGGTGTATACAGTGTCACACATAAAGTACGCAACATGTAGAAGTTTTTTTTATTAAGAGGTATAATGAAAATTTGACTTTGATGCTAGTTTTTTTTAGGAACCGCCGCATATTTGTGAATAACTTTTTCCCATAATTTAATGTTAGTATTAGAACGATGGAAAAGATCGCGATATATATATATATATATATATATAATATATATATATATAGATATATATATATATATTTTTATTAGTTTATTTTTTTTTTGTATTATTTTTTTTATATTTATTTTATATTTTTAAGAATGAATACCTATCATAACAAAAATGAAACTCCGGCTATGTATGTCTTGCCCTTTTTCAACACTCTCATTACCTTATCCCAGCTCAGTCGGTACGCCTATGAAGAATGAGTCATCTCTATCCTCAACGGCAGGTTCAGTAGTGCCAACTTGGTGCAATGCTTGATGTCAAATATGCTGTTTTGTGGGGAAAAATATGGTTAGGTGATCGGTAGATAAAACACAGATAGCAGAAAAATCGTCAAATAATTGTTTTTATTGAAATCCATCCTTAAAACTGACCTACTCTGCGAAATCTAACTTATCTAACTAAAAACAGTGTTGAAAAATGGTAAACTTTCTTGTGTATGAAAAATATCTGGTGAATAAACGTTTGAACGTTATGGACAATCTGTGAGAATAGAACAAACCAACAAAAGTTCAAATTAATGGACACAAATGATCAAATAATCACTGTAAGTGTCTGGACCTGTTGTTGCACTTATTTTAGTTTTGTTGAAATACCTGCTTCCTTCTTTTGTGGTGTGCTCCTTTCTATTGGAAGTACTCTTGCTCACTGGAGAAATACAGCCATACGGCATAGAGCCCCTTTTTTGTTCCTGAGATTGGCATGGACTGGACTTCGATATTTCAATAAGGTAAGTGGTTTCTTCTAGTTTGCTTATTTTTTCATTTGTATGTGAATCAGTTATATAGCGGTTTGAGATAGTTCTGCTTGTGTTGATCTTGATTTTTGTTATATTTTTCTCTCTAAATTTGGCATCTGGTTTCGTTTTTACGGTAAATATCTAGTTACATCACACATGCACTCCGAATATGGGGAAAACACTTTTCTTACGTGTTTTTGCCTCCTGAACACGAATCCGGAAGGAAAATGCGGCGGTCTCATACCATTCCCGAGTAAGGCACTTTAAAAAAAAATCAAGCACCGTTTTCTCGCACAAAACTCACTCAAAATGCCTCCTTCTTTTAGCATAAACCAAACACTTATTTTGGCAACTTTGCACAAAATATCGTCGTTTTTATGAAAGAATCCTCCTTCTTACACAGTTGCAAATGAACAATTCTCATTCCTTTGACAGATGACATTTATTAACTTTTCCTATTTTTCATGTTGGTAATAAATGAATCAACTGTGTAAGAAGGAGGATCTTTTTCGATAAAAACGACGATATTTTGTGCAAAGTTGTGCCGAAAATAAGTGATTTAGGGTGTATTGTTTATGCTGGTAAAAAGAAGGAGGCATTTTGAGTGAATTTTGTGCGAGAAACGGTGCTTGATTTTTTTTTTTAAGTGCTGTAACTCGGGAACGGTATGAGACCGCCGCATTTCTTCCGGATTCATGTTCAGGAGGCAAAAACACGTAAGAAAAGTGTTTTCCCCATATTCGGAGTGCATGTGTGATCTAATTAGATATTTACCATTTTTACATCTCAATGTTCATCTCCCCAAGCTTGTTACATTTCCTCTTGGCAAACCACACATTTTGTTTATTTCCACAAATTTTAAAATTTATTGCCACTTTCTATATTACTGTTTATTATTCTTATTCTAATGATTTTATTTATAATATATAATTCTAGATCTTATATTATATGTACAAATTTGGTTAAAATTCTTATTTGACATTTTCCTGTTTTCATAATTTTTATATTTCATTATTTTCCTCACATAGTTTTTGACATCTCGCTGTTGGGTTTACTCCTGATATGGTTTACCAACTGTATACCATTTGATCTACTTGAAATACAAAGTTTTTTCATGAATTTAAATTTCCATATTATTTTATTGTTTGTGCAATTTGGATGTATTGTTGGTCACATACTTATGACAATAGAGATGCTTCAGGACTGACTTTTTGATACATATGCGTTTACAGAACATGTTATAAGATTCTAGAACAGTAAAAAGTATAGAAAAATTGCAAAACAAACATAGCATGAACCACGATAACTTAAATACCTAATAATAATACTGAAATATCAGTTTCATTATTTTATAAACATTTCCTAACATAAAATATATATATATATATATATAATATATATATATATATATATATATATATATATATAAATATATATATTAATAAATATATATATATATATATATCAAAAAAGTGCACAAAAATTGTAAAACCCCATGCATATTCATGTGATGTATTATCATTTTATAAAATTTTTATTCTTTTTATAGTTAACATATATTTGATATCATAAAATATATATATATATATATATATATATATATATATATATATATTTTTATTTTTCATTTGATACGACGTTTCAACAAACATTGTTTATGTCATCTTCAGGTAAAATCTTAAAAATAATGTAAAACATGTAAAGTTAAAAACATGATACGTTACATAACATCAAACAAATATGATTAAAATTCAAAGAGACGTTCAAAACTTACAATATAATTTAACAGTTATCCTTCCATTATTTCGTGTTCATGTTGAAAAGGGAAACATTCTCAATTGAATATTGAATAGAAAGATTTTTCTGTGAATTGAAAAATCCACTATAAAAAGGAAGTTATTTTTTGTGAATGTCTTACAGAAAACAACTACTTCCGGCTAAAGCCACGCTGTACATTGAACTTCATCTGATAGATATTCTGAAAGGACCCTAACTCAATGAGTTCTTAATTGAGACTGGAATAGAAAATCAAATAAATATCTGAATGAAAATGCAAATTTTCAATTTCAGATTGTTTCTTTTGAGTTAGGGTCCTTTCAGAATATCTATCAGATGTAGTTCAATGTCCAGCGTGGCTTTAGCCAGGGAAGTAGTTATTTTCTGTTAGACATTCACAAAAAATAACTTCATTTTTATCATGGATTTTTCAATTCACAGAAAAATATTTCTATTCAGTATTTAATTGAGAATGTTTCCCTTTTCAACATGAATACCCCACAAGAGGTTATCTTGAACAATGGAAGATAGTGACTAAAGTTTATGTTTCAGTCGCAGATGATTTCACATCTGATTTTATGTACATCCTGTTCATAGTTTCAAACAAATCAATTCGTGTTCATATTTCACAATTGGAATGAACGTTGTTGAATATCTGAGGTTGCTAGTATCGAGTTTGTTTTATCTGTGTCGTTTTTTCCCATTTTTTTTTAATACATTGGAGTGTTCGACATATTCAGTTGTAGTATGTGGGCTCTATTGTTTTAATTTATGCAAGACTTTTCCGTGTCAAAATGTAAAGATCAGTTTATTTTCATTACTATTTTTTTCTTTTGTCAAAATTTCAACGTTGTCAAAATCGATTCTATGTTGATTTTCCTTTTCATGTTTAGACAATGCTGTGATGTCAGATTTTATTCGTATATGTTTGATGTTATGTTTTTAACTTCACATGTTTTACATTATTTTTAAGTATTTACATGAAGATGACATAAACAATGTCGAAACGTCGTATCAAATGAAAAATACATAGACTGACTAAGGCTCTTATTTCGAGAAAACAAAGAAAATATATATATATTGTTATGATTCAGAGACAGTTCTCTCTCCATAATTCATGATAAATAAAATAGTTTTTGATTTCATACATTCATTTTGAAGGATCAATCGGGTTTGAAATATGTTTGTATTCATAACCTCCATAAGTTGGAAGACATCCAGTATCCTATGACTTTGAACGTTAAATTTGAGTTAAAAAAATACCTTCATTGAGATAGGAAAGGTTGTCGTATCTCCTGAAGTAATTGGGAGCACAAAGTTTGTGCTCGGTGAGACATTGTGCAAGTAGGTAACCCAAAATTGTGAAAATCGTTGGAGACTATAAATTTACCGAACAATCAAACTATATATATATATATATATATATATATATATATATATATATATATATATATATATATATATATATATATATATATATATATAGATATATATCATAAGTGAAACTTTCAGGGCCACGCTTCGATTTTAACTCTAGAACACATTCTAAGCTCTGTCGTTAATTCATTTGAAGTGCAAACAAAATCCTTAGAATCAGTTATGGAAGATTATCGGAGGAAAAGTCCCACTTATTGATTTTATAAACTTTTAAAATGTGTTATATTAGCAATTACACTCACCTGCATTGGTGCGGCAAAAAATCGACAGCCTGTGACTGACCGACCACACAACATACAAAACATTGGTAATTATAGCTGAGTGAATGTTCCAATAGTTTTGCAGAAATAACAATTCACAAATCATAACCTCAATCGGATTGAAAAGCATCCCAATTTTCCAATTGGTTGGAAGTTTCATAAGTGACATGTCTGTATTCCCCTGAGGATTAAGAACCTTATTCGCGAAAGGAATCGAGCAAAAAGAGCCTACCAAAGGAGTCTGTTCCCTGCAGACAGAATCCGAGCTAATGAATAGGGAGGTTAGGAGTAATTAAGATGTCTAAAAACCCTGGTGAATGAACTGATTCGATATTGTTTAGATTTTCGAGGGGACACCACCTGTTACTTCGACAGAGTTTCTCTCTCTGTGGTAGATGGCGCCGTCTGAAAATGTTTGTGTATATTCTCGCACAATGTCAGAACTTAATTTCTGACATCTGCATCATCTTATATGAAATTATTTTCAGTGTTTTGTCGGTATCGATGCGTTTTCCATCATTTAATTTGAAATCTTGCTTAGCTTATTCCTGAGTTTGTTCTTCAAAAAATCACTTGTTCATCAGTTCATTAGTGCGTGAGGAATTGTTTATTTTCAGGTAGTGTAGTGTGTAATAGATACTTTTTGTAGAATGGGCCACATTTGTATTTTGTGTAGAAAGTATGAAGCCACAGATTCGAATTTTCACCTGTATTCAGTACCAAAAGCAAGTACAAATCTTGACGAATTGACTAATAATGATATTTCCATAGTTCATCATATTGTATGCATTGAATTTTATATTTTTTGCAATTGAATGACAATTTCATTTCCAATTCTCCATCTGTCAAAATGCAGTTAACCTCGAATTCAAATGGTACAAAATACGAAAAACAACATGACAGTGCTTTCTTTGTGCAATGTTCGGGGGCTTCTAATTCTAGCTTTGCTATTGGTGAAGTTCAACAGATGTCTCTTTTCAACCAATAGCAAAGCTAGAATTAGAACCCGCGAACAGTTCGCCTCAAAAAGAAATCAGAGGAAATAAATATACCCTGTTACTGAATTGAAACTAAAACGAAATTGGCGCCATCTGACACGCTAGTAATCTCTATTATCAAGTAGGCCAAGTGTCGCCAAGTCAATCCCAAACTTCTACAGATATAAGTGCAAGCACCAGGGTTTTAGACATCTTAGGAGTAATATAACTGAATTCAGGAATGAGAGATTTGGCAACACCCTTCAAATTTTGGAAAACTGGTCAACTTTGGAAACTCAATCAAAATTTAAAAACGAAAAAGTCTGATTTCCCCCCTATTCATGGTGAGGCGGTATGTGCTACGACTCTGAGTCCAAAGCTCAAGCTCTTGCAGATTCGATGGAAAGGCAATTTAGATTGAACGAGCATCCAGACGATGATCTGGATCGAGAACTTTCGCTGGAAGATCAGGTTCGTCGCACTCCCAATCATGATGTCATCCGTCCAGCTTCGATGGAGAACTAAGGCGCATATAGAGGATTAAATCCTAAAAGCACCTGGTTATGACGGTATTACTAATCGTATGATTGGAATTTCCCGGATAACCAGGTGCAGTCACTTTTGAATATCATTAACAATTCACTGCGTCTTAAAAGATTCCCTCGAAGGTGGAAACATGCCATTGTGGTTATGATTTCAAAAAAAGGGACAAAACCCGACCTTCCCGCAAAACTATCGACCGATCAGTCTTCTTTGCAGTTCAGCTAAGTTGGCTGAGAATATCGTTCTGGAAAGGCTTGACGAAGAAGTGGACGAAAGAAATGTCCTACCAAATGAGCAGTTCGGCTTCCGTCGCGCTCACTCCACCGAGCTTCAGGTTCTGAGGCTGGTGGAAGACACCATCAAATCGCTGAATACTAACAACAGTGCTCACGTCATTCTACTCGATATCAGTAAAGCGTTTGATAGATAATTTGGTGAACGCAATAACTTATCGGGGTGAACTAATCAGTTTGCCTTTTCTACACTTGTATAGATTTTCCTGATTATATTTTCATTTTCAGACTGTGGAAGGTTACCCAAAAAACATGTCAAGAAACGTTTGATAGAGTTTTGCATGAGGGCCTACTCTTCAAACTGATTGACTTTCACTTGCCTTTGAGCCTGGTAAAGTGGATCAAGTCGTTTCTCATTGGTAGGACATTTCAGATCAAGGTTGAAAATTATCTCTCGGATTCGAGAGAAATTGAGGCTGGCGTTCCTCAAGGGGCAGTGCTGTCTCCCTTATTATACGCTCTTTACACGTCTGATATACCCAGAAGTGAACATGTGAAGATCTCTCTATTCGCTGACGATACGGCTTTACTTTCCTCTTCAGCTAATCATTCGATGGGTGTCGTTTATTTGCAGAATGCATAGAACGACCTCCAGCAGTGGTACCTGTAGTGGAAAATAAAGCTGAATCCTGACAAAACGCATGCGATTTCGATGGGCCGGAAAAGAAACAACCCGGAGAGAGGAGTGTCTATCTCTGGAAGGGAGATAGAATGGTCAGAGCAGGTCAAGTACCTGGGAGTTACGGTGGATCGCCGGCTCACCTGGAGACCACATGTCAAAATTGTCAAGAACAAAATTTCTAAGAAAATCTGCTCGTTGTATCCCCTGATGAACAGGAAAAGTAAACTTTTTCTCAAGAACAAAGTCATGATTTATAAAATGATATTCAGGCCTGTTATTTTGTATGCCTCAGCCGCCTGGGGCCAAACCTGCAGAACCAGCATTCGTGTCCTTGAACGGGCCCAAATGAAGGTTCTGCGGATGATAACGAACGCTCCGTGGTACGTGCGGAACGATCGGATCCTCGAAGACTTAAATCTGCCTTCCATCAGAAGTATCATTAGAGATCGCAATCAGAAAGTATTCGATTGCGCAATAACCCACGAGAACCCCCTCGTTAGGGAAGCCACTGATTACAACATAGACGACCCCTCGCGCTTTAAACGTCCCAGGCGCTCACTGGAGTGATGGGCTACTTACCAATCCATACTGGGTAGTGAAAGCTGCATCCTCTATAGATATATAGATAGACATATTTCAAAATTTAGATATCAAAATTCCTTTCTCGGCCATTTTTTGAGGAACACCATCAATGCAAGGGCTAGAGACTGGTCTCCAGTCCTTGTTCAGTCAAAATTCTAAATTCGTGAATAGCTGTTGCCCACTTATTTGAGTCCAAAGAGTAAGAGCCTTCAGGCTACACTCGTCTCTAGTAATAGTGACGGAAGACCCCGACACATGTCTGTATTCTGCATCAGTGTGCAGATTGCCGAAGGTTGGCGAATGCATTTTGTAATGGCGAAACAGATCCAATGCGTTGAACTGTCAATTTGTCACCATCTATTGTGAAAAATTTGAAGTAGCACGCGAAAATCTCTACTAAAAAGTCAAAACAAAATCCAATCAGTGCATACACTAGGATTTCTAGGCATCTCAATTCCAAAGAAGGGAGAGTATTGTGACACCTCTACTTTATCTTTGTCAAAAATTCTTTTTTGAATTTTTCATCTTTTTTTTTGTAGTTGATTATGTATATGTCAGATTAGACAGTGAAAGATTAAAAAAAAATTTGGAATATTTTCATCAATGTATCATTCCCAAGAAGGAAGGTATTGTGTCTTTCTACTCCAGTTCGTATAAAAAAATCATTTTGAAAATAAATCAGCCTTTGAATTTGATTTTTCCAATAGTCATATTCAAATTTTAAACAAAGGAAATAAGCATGGAGTTTTTTCTTTTATACTTAGCTTGAAAGCATAGGGGGGCCCTATGCTTCTGCAAACCATTTTTTGATTGAATGTGAATGAAAGATTAACCCCAAGATGACTTTTGATTGGAAGCATAAATTATGAATGCAATTACCTTAATGACGATGGCATCTTCATAATTGAACCCAAACATATTTAATTTTTTATCGTATCATTGAAGATTGAGACATTTTTATATGAAAGCTTTATTAATAATTATTAACATCATAAACGTACCAAAACCTACATAACACCTTAGTTACTCATAATACATTAGTTACCATAATTTAATACGTTAGTTACGAAAGCATAATACGTTAGATACCAAATAATATTAGAACTAGTTTTCATGAACATGTTAAACAATATTTTGACAGTTTTCAAATTTGATGGATACATCTTTGCCTTTAGCGTCGACGATCATCAGAGAGTTACAAAACTGCCGATATTCTTTTTCATAATGGATTTTAGATTTGTCCGGAAGCAAGTTCAACCTTATAGTGTTGGCTGCAGCTAATATATCGTCAGGAATATCAAAATCTTGCATAATTTTATTGATGACAAAATGAAATGACATAAAACCTTGTTGCTTTTATTTTCGCATCGCCGTTGTCAATGATACGATAAAGCTTTGAATGTAACTCGATTATTAACGATTTAACACCGTCTCGGACATTGTGGTTGACTCGGCTGTCGCCTCCTCACCCAGCAATGTCCTCGACTATTATAAATCGCATAATAATCTCGTTATATTAATAGCTAAAACAAAGGAAATAAGCATGGGGTTTTTTCTTTTCTACTTAGCTTGAAAGCATAGGGCCCCCACCATTTTTTAATTGAACGTGAATGAAAGATTAACCCCAAGATGAAAAAAATATTTTTCCTATTTGAAAAAAACCTAAGGAATGATGTGTTTGGATAGGTATTTTCAATAATTTGAACTCCAACATAATGAAAAATTAATCAATTATAGTAATGTTGAACATCTTTAGAAAAAAAAATGTATTTTGAGATTAGTGAAAAACTATACCAAAACACAATTTTGCATTGGTTTAAATTTTTCTCGATTATTTTTATTTGGTATTGGAATTGTTTTTCGATCAAATGAAATAAAACAATGCTATGCGAAAAAGTATTTATTCCTGGTATAAACTGCTACCATCCTGGTGTACATTCGAATGACCATCAAAGAAACAAGTGCCAAGTGTTATCCTAGAAAATAATAAATTCTGAATATGAAGTTCACAAAGTGATTGGTTTTTGTAGGAAATATAAATGTTTCCGAGGACAATATATAAAATTCACGCAAGATCAAATATTTCACTAAATATATAAAAATATAATACTTAATACAGATCAAAACACAGGCATATATATATATATATATATATATATATATATATATATATATATATATATATACCGTGTGTAACAGGATCATGGTACACCCCCCGTATCTCCTTTGTTTTGAAGGTAATTGATTGCAATTTGAGATATTCCATATACATAATAAGCGGCACTTTTTGACCTACAAATGTTTTTTTTTTTTACTTCCGGTTTCTCCGGAAACGATACCCACTTTCGATTTTCAAACAGAACACCCTATATATTATTACATTTCTGAATTCTGCATAATTTTCTGAATCCAATGATACCACATAAGTGATATTTCAAACGTCAACATTTTTTATGATTCAATTTTTAGTTTTCTATTTAAGGGTGCCATGATGGTTCCGATTTATTCCAATTCTCCCGTCTAATGCTAGAAAAATCGAAATCCCGTCAAAAATACTAAATTGCGTTTTTTATGAGCAAATAAAGTTCATCGTAATCGATTTTGGGGTAAAACTCAATTTTTTCAAATGGAACCAAATTGGTACCGTGGTACCATTTATTAGTACTATCAATAAGAAATTTATTCATACCTGCTAATAAAATGTGCGATAAATAAAATCAAAATTACAGCTAAAAGAAAATAAGATAATACAATTACTTTGTTCTAATTTAATGCTAAGAAGTTACTAAGGTGGCTTTGAAATACAAAAAATGAACACGAAACATTACAACAATTGATCGAAATGCTGTCCATTAACGTCAATGCACTTCTGAACTCGCATAGCTTCGAATGCCTGTTGAAAACAATGGAATTATTCATTCAGATTGTCAAATAAATAGGTATTGGTTTATTGGTATTTTTAATGTGTATTGGAAAAGTCTTTACATTTGTTGTTATTTTTATTCGAAATGCCCCAAATTTATACAAGGGATGAAAAAGTGGACATTTATGGGGAATGTAGAAAAAATGCCGTTGCGGCTAGAAACCTTTATGCCAACCGATATCCTGATAGATAATGTCCAGCGATAAATTATTTTAATCGTCTTGAAAATCAATTCCGAAGAGAGCCTAACCATGATCCCGAAGAAAACGTTATCATTGACGAAGGAACGGAAATTAATGTTTTAGCACGAATAGAAGTTGATAAGACTGTTTCTTTATGGCAAATTGGGTTTGAATTGGAAATTAGTCACCAAACGTTAAGCCGAATCTTGCACAAACATAATTAAAAATCTTTCCAATATCAATTGCACCAGCACCTGTAAAAAATGATTATGAACGTAGGATGGAATATTGCAATTGGATCTTACAGAATAATGTGCAGCCACACAATGCTTTTTGGGGAAGGATTTTATTTTCGGACGAGTCTAGGTTTACAAATATGGAATTATTTAACCGACAAAATACAAGGTATTGGTCACAAGAAAATCAAAATTTATTGAGGGAGGGTAACTTTCAAGTGCGGTTCGGTTTCAATGTTTGGCTTGGAATACTCGGTCGTAGAATCATTGGTCCAATAATATTTGAAGGATGCTTGACTGCAGATAGATACTTAGGATTTCTGCAAAATTAAATTGAGGACAGGTTAACTGAATTACCTGTCCATCTACGACAGGTAATGTATTTCCTCCCCATAATTCAAGAATAGTAACTGATTACCTTCAACAGGCATTCCAAGAATTTCGACAAATGGTCCTGTGCGATGGCCTCCAAGGTCACCTGATTTGACACCTCTTGATTTCTTTGTTTTTGGCCATTTGAAAAACATTGTCTATGCAACCGCCGTTACAACCCGGAAGACCTGGAGTTGCGAGAAAGACGGGCAATTAATGGTATAACGGCCCAGCAATTAGCGAACGTTCTTCAAGAAACAGCTATGCGACTTCAGAAGTGCATTGACATTAATGGACAGCATTTAGAACAATTGTTGTGATGTTTTGTGTCCATTTCTTGTATTTCAAAGCCACCTTAGTAACTTCTTAGCATTAAATTAGAACAAAGTAATTGTATTATCTTATTTTCTTTTAGCTGTAATTTTGATTGTATTTATCGCACATTTCATCAGCAGGTATGAATAAATTCCTTATTAATAGTACTAATAAATGGTACCATGGTACCAATATGGTTCCATTTGCAAAAATTGAGTTTCACCCCAAAATCGATTACGATGAACTTTATTTGCTCATAAAAAACGCAATTCAGTATTTTTGACGGGATTTCGATGTTTCTAGCATTAGACGGGTGAATTGGAATAAATCGGAACCATCATGGCACACTTAAATGGAAAACTAAAAATTTTATTATCAAAAATATTGACGTTTGAAATGTCACTTATGTGGTATCATTGGATTCAGAAAATCATGCAGATTTCAGAAATGTAATAATATACAGGGTGTTCAATTCAAAAATCAAAAGTTGGTATCACTTCCGGCGAAACCGGAAGTGAAAAAAAAATCATTTGTAGGTCAAAAAGTGCCGCTTATTATGTATATGGGATATCCCATATTTCAATCAATTATCCCCAAAACTAAAGGAGATACGGGGGGTGTACCATGATCCTGTTACACACGGTATATATACTCTAAAAATAAATAGGTAAATTCAGATGAATTTGATTAAAAAAAATCATTTTTAATAACCAAAATATACTCCGTTTTCAAAATGAATCAAGCAATCCACTGTCTGTCATATGGCAGCTGGCGTTGATATATTTACATGATACAAGTATTGGCCGCGTCAATTCAAAAAAAGAAGTTATACAGTCTGCTCAACAATGAGCGATAGCTCATTGGATTCGAAATGACGTATAGGAAAAAAATGTTTTCCCATGATTTTACGGTACATAAAAAATTGCAATTGTTATTAACAAATTAAAAGGAAAAATAGACGCATTTAGTTTTCGCTAATAATTCAAAAACTATTAATAATTAAGACATTTGAAGAATAGATTCTTAAAGAGGAGGAAATTTCCAATGAAAAAGTCTCCTCCCGGAACTCTATCTCCATTATTTATATAATTTTAATTCAACGCCGAAAATAGGGCTCCGCGCATGGTTACTGGAGACAGTATACCACATAAAATATTGTTTTATAGTATTAAATATCAATATAAACATTTGAAAAAATTATGCTGTCATCTAAACACTTGAAAGAACTAAGTCCCGTTTGACAGAAATTATTATAATATTGAGGAAGTTTTTTGGGATTTGGATCAATTTTGTTGAAGAACGACTATTGTTTCCTTACCAACGTTTCGAATTTTATTAAGTTCATCTTCAGGGCTCGGTAACAATGAGTTTCTGTAAGTTGAAGGGGTTAAGAAATAGTAAAAATAAAGAAACATTTGACCACAAGAATTGGAACATTTCACAGTAAAATAGATTATTAAAAAAGGAAAGACTCACCAAAATTAGTGTTTCCGACTTGGATGTAAATGAAAATAATACATAGACAGACATTCTAGACACAAATGAAAAACACTTTCAAGGGACAACAGGTTTAACATCAAGTGCGAGACAAACGAATACTGATGTTAAACCTGTTGTCCCATGAAAGTGTTTTTGTTTGTATCTAGAATGTCTGTTTATGTATTCTTTTTATTTATATCCAACTCGGAAAAACTAATTCCTTTTTCCTTTTTTAATAATCTATTTAACTGGGAAATGTTCCAATTCTTCTGGTCAAATGTTTCTTTATTTTGACTATTTCTTAACCCCTTCAACTTACAAAAACTCATTGCTACAGAGCCCTGAAGATGAACTTGATAAAATTCGAAACGTTGGCAAAGGAAACAATAGTTTTTCTTCAACAAAATTGATCCAAATCCCAAGAAACCTGCTCATTATTATATGTTTGATTTCAAAAAGTTAATACAATTGTTAACTAACAAGTTTTTTTCCGACATCCGTTTTCACAAATGGCGACATAAAAGTTTAAATAATTAACTTTGAATTTTTTACTTCTTGGAGCTTTCCTTATATATATACTTAAGAAGATCACGTGATGAAAGTTTATAAAAAAAAATATTTTGTTTATTATAATTGTTTAAAGTTAAAAATTTATAAAATATTCAGGAAATGTAAAAAAAAATTTAAACAAATATTATTTTATTGCCGTTTATGCATCTAACAATGGAATTAAGATAACGCTGGGTAAGATTTTTTTACGTCATTCATCAAATAGACAAGTTTACTAGATAAAACAAATAAAAATTTACCATTTTGTTGTTATGACAAAATAATAATTTTAACAAAACAAATTTTTCCTCAAAACATTTTTTTTATTGTTTATAATCGTTTTTTTTATATTTATATTGTTTAAATGATTAGTTAAGAAATTTTTTCATTAAAAACTATCATTGGCATTTGCCAATAGGGTTACAAAAAAAATATTTTTTTATCAATAATTTCATTCATGTTTATTGATCTAACAAAATTACAGAAACAGCGATATGTAACAGAATACTGAAAAAAAAAACAAATATTACACGATACCGAAGTTGAAACGGCCACTTGATTTGTTAAGTAACAAACTAATTTAACTTTCAAACTATTAGAGATGCGATAGTGAACATTCGAATCGTTTTTATAAAGGATTAATTGATTGATCTTTTAAATGAGTTGAAGACCAAGTTTGTAGCTTTCGTTGATCAGCTGTTATATGCATTTGTTCATAAAAATTGAAGATTTTTTGGACATTTTCGTATCTTTTACGACCAATAACCTGTTAAAAAATGCAAATACAGTAATGGACCTGCAAGACAATTTTGTTCAATGACAAAATATCTGCCAAGTTACCTTTCAATCATATTCATATCTCTCATAGTTTAAATTATATACGTGTTTTAATAATATTTATCAAACTCGCGTTAATTTTGTTATTGCTTCACTTATAAATATTTTGCTATAATTTTACTTTCTATATATTATAATAAGTTACAGCTTCTAACTGAAAGTGCTGATATTGTTTATTTAAAAATAAATAGATTTTCCGATGAAATGCTGGAGTTTAACTCGAATTTTTTCAAGTTTTCACGGCTGTATTTTCAAAATGTTTATACATTCAAAGCGAAAGAAGAATACTATAGGAAAAAATATTTGCTGCCAAAAGTTAAAGCACTATAATAGAGAAAGTCTGTCTTAAATTCAACACGAGTTTGATAAATATTACTCAAAACACGAATATGATTTAAACTATAAGAGATGAGATATGATTAAATGATAATTTGGCAGATATGTTATCATTGAACAAAATTGTGTTGCAGGTCCTGCATTTGCATTTTTTAAACAAGTTATAAGTCATAAAAGATACGAAAATGTCATAAAAATCTTAAACGTTTATAAACAAATGCATATAACAGCTGATCAACCATAGCTGCAAACCTGTTCTTCAACTCATTCCAAAGATTAATTTAATCCTTTATAAAAACGACTTGAATGTCCATTATCGTATCTCTAATAGTTTAAAAGTTATATCAGATTGTTAAATAACAAATCAAGTGGCCGTTATAATCGGGTACCGTGTAATATTTTAATTTTTTTTTTTGGTATTTTGTTACATATGGCTGTTTTTGAGATTCTAATTACTTTCAGAAAAAAAAATATTAGTCAGAATTGGTTTATAACAAACTGTTAGATCAATAAACAATGAAATTATTGATAAAAAATGATGATTTGAAAGAAAAAATATCTCAACTAAATATTTAAACAATAGAAATATAAAAAAACTATTATAAACAATAAAAAAATGGTTTTTCCAAATCATTATTGTGTCATGACAACAAACTTGTATTTTTTAATTTTTTTTATATAGTAAACTTGTCTATTTGTTTATAAATAATTTATTAACAAATGACATGAAAAAATTTTACCCAGCGTTACTTAATGCCATTGTTAGATGCAAAAACGGAAATAACATAATATTTGTTTAAAAATTTTTTTTTGAATATTTCATTAATTTCTAACTTTAAACAATTATAATAAACAAAATAAAAAATGTTATAAACTGTTATCACGTGATCTTCTCAAGTATATATATACTTATAAGTCAATTATTTAAACTTTTATGTCGCCATTTGTAAAAACGGAGGTAGGAAAAAAACTTGTTAGTTAACAATTGTGTAACTTTTTGAAAAATTAACATAAGAATTTTTGTTCAACGGGAGTTTATTCTTTCCACTGTTTAAATGACAGCATAATTTTTTCCAATGTTCAAATTGATATTAAACAATATAAAAAAAATATTTCATGTGGTATACTGTGTTCAACGGCAGTGCGCCAATGAGGTAACTGCCGCGCGGAGCCCTTTTTTCGGCGTTAAATTAAAATTATAAATAATGGAGATAGAGTTCCGCGAGTTTTATTGGAAATTTTAAGAATCTCTCCTTCAAATTTCTTAATTATAAATAGTTTTTGAATTATTAGCAAAAAACTAAATGCCTTCTTTTTTTCCTCTTAATTTGTTAATAACAATTGCAATTTTTTATGTGCTGTGAATTCGTCGAAATACATTTTTCTACACGTCTTTTTGAATCTAATGAGTTATCGCTCATATTTTTAGGAGCTTCTTCAATCATTAAGACCATTTTGAGCTTGTTGATCAAACTGTTTATCCATGTATAAAGAAAAGATCGCAGTGGATATGTGATTTAACCTTATCGAATAACAGTTGTGGCTACATCTAGATAATAATTGTGTTTTCAAAATTTCACCATAAGTTCATATGAATTACTTACCACAACTCTGTTGTTCATCATCTCCCTCCGGACAGTCGTTCGTAATGTCACAAATACTCAAGATATTTATACATGATTACTATCGTTTCGGACGTCCATCGTCTTAATGTATTTAAAAGGTTTTCACGACGTTTCGAATGCTTGTATCTGCAATCGTCTTCAGGTGAATACTGACAAGTTTAGGTGCTACTTACCAATTTATATGACTGTCGGCGCAATGATGCGTGCAATTCCGCCATGTGCAGCGGTGCGTGTAATTTCGCGCAGTGTGGTGGTGCGTGAAGTTTCTCGCCTCTGCAGCCCGCCAGAAAGGGGTTTCCATACGTTCTTGATCTCAACGCTTGGTTGACTAAAGGCGTTATTGGCTTCGATGTAGGCGGCCTCTTTGAACTTCCGTTTGAACCAATGCTCCTCTCTTCGTTGACTTCGTTGACACCATCACAGATGTTGAACTTGGACCAGAAGATCGTTTCATCAGTTTCGACGTGGAGAGCCTTTACACCAATGTCCCTATAGAGGAATCTCTCAGTATCATCAAAAGGAAACTCGAAGAGGATGACCAGCTGCACGGGAGGACTGACCTTCCTACCCACGCAATATTGGAATTACAGCAGTGCTGCCTACAGAACTCATATTTCCAGGAAAAGGACCGATTCTTCTCTCAAGTCGACGGACTCCCGATGGGATCTTCCCTTTCTCCAATCATCGCCAACATATACATGGAGTGGTTCGAAAAATTGGCTATACGGGAGGCAGAATAAAAACCAAAGCTGTGGTTGAGGTACGTGGATGACACCTTCATTGTATGGAATCACAGAGACGAACATCTCCAGGATTTATTCTCAAGAATAAACAGAATCAGGGATTCAATCAAGTTCACGATGGAGATGGAAACCAACAGTGCCTTACCCTTCCTCGATGTGAACGTTGAGAGAATAGGCAATGAAATTCGCACCTCAGTCTACAAAAAGAAGACACATACGGGGCAGTACCTCAGTTACAGCTCCAACCATCCGAGTTCGACGAAGAGAGGGATCGTGAGAACATTGGTGGAGAGAGCGACGCACATATGCAAAGACGTGGAGTCACTAGATGCCGAATTAAACCACATCAGAGAGGACCTCCACCGGAATGGATATCCCAAGAAACTCCTAGAAGAAGTATTGAAACAACTCCGGAGAACGAAGACATCTGAAGAGCAACAACAAAGCACAGTGATCTGCCTTCCGTACATCAGAGGTGTCTCCGAGAAGATCAGAAGGATCGGAAACAAGTTCAACATCAAGAGCTGCTTCCAATCCGGCAGTACTTTACGGAGTTTTTCGACCAAGACCAAACCTGACAACAAAAATGAAATCAGTAAGAATTGCATTTATGAAGTTCCATGTGAATGCGGAGATTCCTACATTGGAGAGACAAAGAGACCGTTATCGGTAAGATTGGATGAGCACAAGAAATGGACTCAACGTGGAGAAACATCAAAATCGGGAATCGCTGACCACGCCGGGACTGAGCACCATCGAGTTCTATGGGACGACGCGAGTGTTCTACATAGAGAGGAGCATTGGTTCAAACGGAAGTTCAAAGAGGCCGCCTACATCGAAGCCAATAACGCCTTTAGTCAACCAAGCGTTGAGATCAAGAACGTATGGAAACCCCTGATTGCTCTTTTTGGCGGGCTGCAGAGGCGAAAAACTTCACGCACCACCACACCGCGCGAAATTACACGCACCGCTGCACATGGCGAAATTGCACGCATCATTGCGCCGACAGACATATAAATTGGTAAGTAGCACCTAAACTTGTCAGTATTCACCTGAAGACGATTGCAGATACAAGCATTCGAAACGTCGTGAAAACCTTTTAAATACATTAAGACGATGGACGTCCGAAACGATAGCAATCAAGTTACCACATCGTCTACAACCTTCAAACAAACATATGTATACATGTTTGGGTATTCTTGCATTTATATTGATTGACCATACAGGAATCATTATTTTTATGATAACACTGCGATAACCGAATATTGTCGAATGTCACTGTTGCACCCTTCACCATATTTTCTGACGGGACCACTTCAAGAATTATGGTGAAATTTGTGGAATATTTTCCCAACAACATATCGTGTTTATGCCACCTTGAAACGGAACATATATTAACATAATTTGTTTATCTAATCAAAAGTTTTTTCCTTACTTTTTAGAGTTATCACCTGGGATGATTTTTATAAGCCATTGTGCGTTAACATTCGGTCTGTCTCCGACTATTCTGATGATTCCCCCCTTCATTCCTTCTTGATATATCCACACTGCTAGCTTGCAGGATAATATGGTGGAAGTAAGTAGGGGGCTTGTCACATGGAATTCGGTGGATTCCAAGGGAAGTCGGAGTAAGAGAAAGCTTCCTGTGAAAAATAATAATTTTAAAAACCCAATCCGAAAGGTGGATTTTGGAATTTATTTAGTGATTGTAAAACTGCCATTAAACAAGTCTGAAAAAATTAGATTTTTTTTTTATTGGAAATTACATTTTGTGATGGTCGCGATCAACCAAGTTATTTTAACGTAACAATGTGTAATACCCTTGACTGAAGCAACGCGACACTAAAAAGTGAACGACGGTTTTATTTCGTCCGCTTTTGAATCAGAAGGCAGGAATGCGGGGTGAGTTCCGACAAAGAATGTAAAATATTTGATATGATAACACATAAAAGTTAAAACAGACTGAAAATAATTACGATAGGACATTTATTACTATTGAGCTCCACGCTGCGATAGATAATTAACGATTCTCCGACAGCCGCGTAAAGAATGCGATTGAAATATACCGCGGAAATCAATGCCGAAGTTATAATAATAAAATAATAAGAAGGGGTCATAGTGGGGAGATTCTATATAAGAACAAAGTCAAAAGTGAAGAGGAGATTAGAGCAGAATCAGATCAGATCAGAGTCAGAAAGAGAGTTCAGTTTTAATAAAAGCCTTCAGAGTATGAAGCGCATTAGAGTAGAATCAAATTTCATCTACTGAAGATGCAACCCATATCGAAAAAGGTGCTTCGTAAATTATTCATAACTACCCAGTTTATCAAAAATATACAGAAAATAGTGGAAGTGCAAACAACAGAAATTATCTCAGTAATAACTCAACGAATAGAATTCAAATTTTCCAAATAAGCTAAATAATCATATTACGGATCAGTGAACGCGTAATAAAAATCGGTAATTCAAAATAAAAATCAAGTAACATTAAAACGTGGTGTGTTCTAGAGTCGAGGGTAAGAAAATCAAACTGTTTATTTGGCAAGGTATATATGTATATGGTAATAAGGAACTATTCCCCTAATTGATTTCATAGTAGAGTCAACTATTAATTCGACAAAAGTAGTAATATCAGTAATCGCCAAGGTAACTGAATAACAGTTATTCTACTTGGCATACCATATTTGTTTCACATTGAAATATATCTTACATACATTAATTTCATTCTGACGTTCTATACATTTTTCTCCTTAAATTATACCATGAGTATAAATTTTTGTTATTATTCTTTAGAAAATACATACATATTATTAAAACTCCTAAGTGTATTATTGTTTCTGAACTAGCTGAGATTGGTAACTGTACTGTCAAATTAAAGCCCACGCTTCATTATATACTGAGTGTGATAGCTTCTCAAGCCGCTCTGGGAGGTTGTCCAGTTATTGGTCAATAGACTAATAACGCCCAGTATAGTTAAGACAAATATAGTTAACAAATAACGAGCAATCGTAAGATTGGTTGGTCAGGGGTATTTACTTCTCCAACGGTCACCAGTCACAATAACACTGAGGCGCTTCTCCCAATAAAAAGGGAGGAGGGAAATTTGTACAGAATGCCGATAGACGTCCAGCGACCCATATAAATCTAATTAGCCATTGTTTTGGTGCCAAAGTGGAAGTATCGTTCCAGCGGCATCACCCTAGGCAAGTTTCAGAAATGTGCACTAAAAAAATATACCACGGGAAACCAGTTTTAGATGTGAACGTTGTGAAGAAATACCGCCTCTTTGCCCAATTTGTTTTGAGGAATGTCATGACTCAATTCATGATGTATAGTTATTCTTTATATTTATTATATAACTTTTTTTGTGTTTTTTTATAATTAAGTCGTTTTATTTTCGTTGTTACATAGAATACCTTCTTCAATTCTTGACTTGAGTTGTTTACATTCCTGTCGTTTATATTATGTTTTTTTTTAGATTATCTTTCTTAATTCTCGACGTCTATCGGTGTCCTGGCGATATCTAGCAAATACTTCAGTTAAAAAGTGACAGGACGTTTATCGACGTCAAGTTTCAAACAGCAAAAAAATAAAAATAAAACAAACAATGTGTAACTATAAATTGTTTTCTATACTTTGAAAGACATTTCAAGACAACATTTGTTGAAAAATACTATTGTCATTTTTAGCACCAAGCAGGTTACCTCGTTATCAACGTGATAATAACACATGTTCTTGGGAAAACTTTATCAATAAATTACCGAAATCTTGATTATTATACCCTGCTCCAGCCAGTTCATGAATCTGACAGTAAATAACTCCACTTCATTTGCCGTTAGATATGCACTGCTCACTAGAATAATCCAAATTTGGGGTTTCCATTTGAAAAAAAAATTATATCTTTAATGTTTCTCATTCGCTTTCTGGACCCTCGTTTTTGCACACCCTGTAAATTATTCAGCAGATGTGATAATGGTGAGTGATTCGTTCAATCTTCAATACCTATCCCTGATTCATTTTCCTTCACTGTCTCTACAAATTTTCAGAATAATACTAATTAGTATTCTTTATGTAGATCGCGAAGATATACTCTGTATTTGGGATGTTGATCACCAATTTTTTTTAATGTTATGAATTGGTGGCGTCCTCAATCAGTAGTAGTAGCATTGTTTAAAGAGTTTTCTTTAAACAATGGTAGTAGTATTTGTATGAAACCTACCTAAAAACATGGAAAAGGCCCATTATTGAATTGACATTTCGGAAAAATGCCCGTTATTGATTCGTCCTTGTAACGATGGATGTTGAGCGCTAGAAGTTTTCTGGTTCGGCCTTTGTCTCATAGAGGGCACAAGTTCAGCGATCAAGTTGTTTGGCGTATTTCGTATTTTTTGTTTTCCTCGTAGCTAAGCACTTTTAGGTTACATCAAATATTTCTGATCTCTAAATCGTGGATTTCGCCTCCTAACCACGGTCGAGGACTGTTAATTCTGATAATTTTCGATCCCAAATCAAAGATTGAATTTTTAATTGACACAGGTGCAGACGTATCAGTTATACCAAAGTTGGATCAGCATTCAACAATATTTGGAAAAGCCCTATATGCCGCCAATGGTTCGAAAATAGCAACATTTGGAGAGAAAGTATTAACTGTGACATTAGGTTTGAGGAGACGATTCGACTGGACATTCATTGTAGCAGACGTAGACAGAGCAATTATTGGAGCTGATTTTTTAGAAAAATTTGGTTTATTAGTGGATTTATTCAATGGAAGGCTGGTTGATACCAACACAAATTCAGTAAAAAAATTTACTAGTGGAAAATTGTAGTATCAAAACAATAAATATTAGTTGTCCATATCATCGACTTTTAAACATATTTCCCAATTTGACAAAAAATTCCTTCAATAGGCCAATAAAACAGACAAATGTGGTGCATCAAATTATAACTAGAGGACAACCAACTAATTGTCGAGTTCGTAGACTCAACCCTGAAAAACTGTATGCTGCAAAGAAGGAATTCAAATATCTAATGGCCAAGGCATATTAGACCATCTAAAAGTCCCTGGGCTAGTCCTTTGCACATGGTCCGCAAATCAAATGGTGAATGGAGACCATGTGGGGATTATAGATCATTAAACTCAAAAACAATCCCAGACAGGTATCCCTTACCAAACATTAAAGACTTCACCTTTCATTTGGAGGGTAAAGAAATATTATCAAAAATCGACTTGGTTAAAGCGTACCACCAGATTCCGATGGCACCAGAGGATATTGAAAAAACCGCAATCATTACACCTTTTGGATTGTTTGAATACCTTTCTATGCCTTTTGGTCTCAGAAATGCAGCCCAGACATGCCAAAGATACGTTCACCAAATCACAAAAGGTCTTGATTTCTGTTTTCCGTATTAGGATGATTTCCTAATCTTCTCAGAAAATGAAGAAAAACCCAAAAAACATCTGAAATTATTGTTTGAAAGACTGGAAAATCACAGACTGGTAATCAATACAGAAAAAAGTGAATTTGGTAAAAAAAGTATAGAATTTTTAGGATACTTAGTTACAAGAGATGGCATCAGACCAACTGAAAGAAAGACTCAAGGGATTCTGGATTATACAAAACCGGAAGATTTAAATGGTTTGAGGCGATTCCTTGGTATGGTGAATTTTTACAGAACATCAATTCCTAATTGTGCTGAAATTCAAGCCCCTCTAAATGATTTTCTGAAAGGAATTACCAAGAAAAATTAAAAACTCAATTGGACTCCACTACAAGAAGAAGCGTTTTCTAGAATGAAAGAGGCGATATCTAATATAACTGTATTGACTCATCCGTCAACATCAAGTCCCTTAGCCTTAATGGTTGACGCATCGAATGAATCTATTGGTGCAGCAATAAATCAGTTGGAAGAAGATACTTGGAAACCTCTTGGATTCTTTTTTAAAAAACTAAGAAATTCTCAGAAGAAATACAGCACTTACGACCGGGAATTACTAGCTATTTACGAAGCAATCAAATATTTTCGATATATGTTAGAAGGACAAGAGTTTATCATTTATACCGATCACAAACCAATCACATTCGCTTTTGAAAAGAATTCTGAAACATCTTCACCAAGACAAACTCGATACCTGGACTATATAAGTCAGTTTTCCACAGATATACGCCATATTTCTGGAAACAAAAACGTGGTAGCTGACGCCCTATCTAGGATTTCCACTATAAATTTGGAAAGTACAACAGACTTTACAACCTGTGAAAAAGAACAAAGTAATGATACTCAATTACAAAAATTACTACACGGAAACACTTCACTTGTGTTTTTAAAAAAATACAAAAAATTCACAGTATGTCATATCCAGGCGTGAAGGCAACGTTAAAAATGATTAAGGATAAATTTGTTTGGACGAATATGAACAAACATATTAAGAAATGGGTTCAATGCTGTATTCCATGCCAGAGATCGAAGATAACCAGGCATAATATGAGTCCGACAGGATATTTTAGGATACCAGATTCAAGATTTGAACATGTCAATATCGATTTAGTTGGTCCACTTCCCACTTCCAGTGGATATTCTTACTGTCTCACCTGCATTGACAGATACTCGAGATGGGTTGAAGCTCTACCAATCCAAGACATAACAGCTGAAACAGTTGCTAAAGAATTCTACCGAGGGTGGATTAGTCGATTTGGGATACCATCCAAGGTGACAACTGATCAAGGAAGACAGTTTGAAAGTGCACTTTTCAAAGAATTTTCAAAAATCATGGGCTTTCAATACATACGAACTACACCTTACCACCCGAGCTCTAATGGAATGATCGAGAGATTTCATAGGACAATGAAAGCAGCACTGAAAACTTATCCACCCGAAAAGTGGTCAGAACATATATCAACTGTTTTATATGGTCTTAGAGTGACTCCCGAGGAAGACTTGGATGGTTTGAGTAGTGCTGAAATACTTTATGGATCTACTTTACGTGTACCAGGAGATATTGCCATTACAAATTCGAATGAAGAGTTATCTCATCAGGATTTTTTGAAAACATTACAAGAGTCCATGAGAAATATAAAGAGTAGAGATCAAGCCACTCATCATGGAGAGAAGAAGATTTTTGTACATAAAGATATGAGGAGTACTTCCCATGTATTTATGAGAACAGATAGAATTAAAAAGCTACTACAAACTCCATACTCTGGATCTGGACCCTTTAAAGTTCTGGAAAGAACTGAAAAATACTACGGAATTCTAGTGAAAAAAAGAAAAACATATCAATTGACAGACTGAAGCCAGCATTCTTAGAATTTTCTGAAGAATATTCATCCGCAACACCCAATATTTCTAACAAACAGATGGGAATTCTAAAAAAAGAAATCGCTAGAAAACCAACCAGGAAAATCAGAGTCAACGTCTTATACCACCCGTTATGGAAGAAAAGTTCATTTTCGTATATAATTTTTCTCATGAAGGGGGGGTATAATGTAGTGCCCTACAAAATATACGTTTTTAGTTTCATCCTGTATGGAACAGGTTCCCGGGGAGATAGGATGGAGCAATGTTTTTGAAGGACAGTTTTTTATTAATAAAATTACTTCAATCAAATCCGAATTTTTGATCGTTTGAATAAACTACATACGCATAAAAATACATTTTTTATTTTTAAAATTATAACTATTATGAACAAAAAATACCAAAATCAAATTAATTGTTCGAAATGTCCACCTCCTGCAAGTATGCATGCTTCAGCCCTCCTTATCATTGACTCGCGTACTCTTTGGAAAATTACTGGAGTATTCCTTATTGCTTCACAGAAAACTTTCACGCGGTTTCGCAATTTTTCCTCAGTTAGAATTGGTTGACTGTACACCAAAGTCTTAAGATGTCCCCAAAGAAAATAATCAAGACTGTTTAAGTCTGGGGATCTAGCTGGCCATGACTCTGTTCCCCCACGAACTATCCAGCGATTATAAAAGTTTTGGTTTAAATAATCGCATGCCAGAGCACTAAAATGAGCAGGTGCACCATCATGTATAAACCACATGCGATTTCGCATTAAAATAGGAAGATCTTCCAACAGAATTGGCAAATTATCTTCAAGAAATCGGCGATAATTATGCCCATTTAATCTGCGTGGTAAAAAAAGGTCCAGTTAGGTAATCTCCAATAATTCCAGCCCAGACATTCAATGAGAACTGCTCCTGGTGATGAAATTCCACGATTGCATGCGGATTGTCCTCGGACCAAAAATGATTATTATGAAAATTTCTGATAATGTTTTTAGTAAAACTAGGTTCGTCCGTGAATAAATTTTCCCTGTCAAGTGAATGATTTTCGGTAACTTTTTGGAGAAACCATTGGCAGAAATGCACTCGTAATGGAAAGTCTCGAGGAAGTAGAGCCTGAACCCGTTGAATGTGATAGGGATATAATAAATAATCATGAGGAATCCTCCATACTAGAATATGGGCGATATTCAAATTATTGGAAACTTGCCTCGTACTTATTTCAGGATTTTCGTCAACTGAATTTAGAACGGCTACCTCAATTGGATTTCCTGCAGTCCGATGTGCTCCTTTCAAGTGATGATTTGGCTCAAAACTTCCTGTTTCACATAATTTTCTGTGGGTGCTTGAAATCGTTCGAGCATCAGGAACCATTCTATTTGGGAAGCGCTCTTGATACAGTCGCCTGGCTTCATATGCGTTCCCGTCAGCAAGCCCATACAAGTATTTGTAAAATTTACTATGTTTTTTTTAATAAACAAGTTTTTATAAGCTAAATAATATCACGTATCTAGCTAAAGAAGTGTCAAAATTGTTTAGGTTGAAAACAACGAAATGTATTCTCAGCATACAGATGTTTCTAGCCCACAAGAAAATCCTACTACTCTTCGACGGCTGATTTCGCAAATGAATGCATTTCATTTTCTAACTCAAAAACCGTTCGCCGGGCGAAAAAAAGGAAAGAAACCATTTTTATGACATGATAGAGAGCAATTACAAAAATAATATTTATTTGGAAAAAAGACAGTGGCGGATCATTATTTTGATCAAAAATATGGCAGGGAATGTTAACAGGGACGCCACTGATAAAAATTGAGAAATCTTTTAAAAGGGAAAAAATTTATTTTCATGCGTACTTTGCATGTACTAAAATTAAAAAAAAAAGCCAAAGCGGTTTCGGAGATATTGGGGAAGAACTGTTTTTTTTTTAATTTCAACATCTTGTATCTCAGAAATAAAGCGGTTGCGGACCTATGTTCATATGAAAAATTTTTCTTAAAATCATCCAAGGATTATCACCCTTTAGGATCAGCACTCAATTAGGAAACACCCTGTATTATTTGAATATTTAATTTGATTCCAACTTACCTCCTTCCCTTTTCTCAGCATCCACTCTGGGCCCGGTCTCATTGGCACCGTTCTTTCCTCCGGACGTTATGAAGAAGCCATTGGCTACATCTTTCCTCCACGTCCACTGGCAATCATTTTCAAAATCGCAGTCGATGCCTGTTTTATACTCTATCTGCTTATCCGCAATGTGCTTCTGATGCAGCTGCCATATTTTGTCGGTCTCCCTGTTGTACAGTTGCTCAGAATTCACTCCTGGGAAAATAAAAGAAATTTTGCACTTCTGAACAATGTCAATGTAGGTAATTTTGCAATTAATTGATATATTTTATGGTAACCACAAATACAATTTATAATTTGGTGTTACAATAAAAACGGAGACATGGGATATTTTCAACGCTGCGCCGCTTATATTGAAAAGTAGCAACAACTTCGATATTTTAATTGAGACACAATTTTTTTAAATAGAACACCCTATATGTATTGAATGAATGAGATTTTTTTGTGGAGGAACAATGTTTCTAGACATGGTTTTTGGGCAACCTTCCACATTTTCAGACTGTGGAAGGAAAACCATGATATGAAACACCCTATACAGGGCCTGTTAGACGTTTCTGGAGAATCGGACACAGGATAATTTTTTGGTTTCTTGGGTAATTAGTTCTGTCCTATCGATCTAAAATATTTTCAGCGCTGCTTATATTGAAAAGTAGCAACAACTTTGATATTTCGAATGAGACTCCTGTATATTATTGCATTTTTTGCTTTGCTATTCTTTACGATCATTTTTGTATAATACTTCCCTATAACTAACTCAAGCGATTTTCGAGAAATTCATCGATTTCCTTATTTTTTGTGCAAAACATAGCTTTAATTAAATGTTTATTATAACTGAGGTATTTGGACTCGAACAGAGCTGAAATTATGGGTGTAGTTTACCAATGTTCTGTGCATTAGTTATGTTTAATAGAATTCATTCAAAATTTGTGATTCTTCCAATGGATACAAAAATGGTGAAAAGTACATTTTTTAAATTGAACACCCTGTATATTATCGAATATCCTGAAAGACAATTAAAGTTCCCCTCAAATGATGTATCATTCCTATACCTAAATAGTCTGGTTTCCGAAATAAAATCAAGTTTCTAAAAAAATTTTGCCATATTTTGTATTAAATGTCTTGAAATATGTCATTATAAACATTCGACAATTAGTGCGTTCATTACCAAAAATTTTATCAGAAAAGAATCAAAATGGAAGGCAATAACTATTCAAACGAAGTTTTGATGAAATTGTTTATCTTCATGGTCAATGTGATCAAATTATGGCGAGAACATGCAGTTCTGTGGTGTATTGAAGTGTATGAATGATAAGATGACGAACTGATTGTACAAAGAATGATTAATATACAGATATTCCAAACTCGATGGCCTATTGGACGTTTCTGGAGATCTGAGATATAAATACTTCAGTGTTGCCACAAGTACTTTAACTAATATCAACTTTCGAATTTCAAATGGAACACCCAGTATTTCATTCTGTTTTTGGATTCTACTGACAAATACAAATAACGTTTTATAAAGTCCCAAAGGGCAGCAGAACCCGCAGTTTTCTTTTTCAGAAAAAACCTTGAGACCTGAGGTTTCATCGCACTTTTGAAGATACAGATGGAACTTGAATTTTTCTCTAACTCTCAGATGCAAATTTTTTATACTCTAGTATTGAATATCATGCAAACAAAAATACAGCATTGCTGCCTTCTTACCAATATAATACTCGCCAGAAAAATCACTATATCGCACCCCTAATGGTTAGGGTCGTTGCTCAACGATCATATACCTACTTTGCTCCAAAACTATACAATAATATTCCTGAAACAATAAAATCAATAACAGATATCAACCGCTTTAAGAAAGAATTGAAAAAACACATACATCGCCGTAAGAGAATTGAACTATAACGAATACTCGAATAGATAAGAACTCAAGGTTATAAAGAAAATAAGTACCTTTGCTATAGTGTTGACTTACCTTTCCAGAATTTTATAGTTATATTCCTCATATTTTATTTTTCCTATTCTAATTATTTTATTGTTTATATTTGATGTATTTTGCATTATTTTATTGATTACTCATCACGAAACAAGTACATCTGTACTTTTTTTCATGACTTTTTTCACTTTGTAAGGCTTTATTCATATTAAATTGTAGCAAATAAAGTCGTTGAATAAAGTTTTATTTATACAACTTCATGAAAAAGATCGTTAGATTTACTAAGTATATTTAAATTAAAAGTTATTAGTATTAGCTTTATTCTTATTATTGTATCATCATATATATTCATTTTCTATCTTTAAATATTTTTTCCTCCATATTTCATGTATATGTATCACTTTATTACATTATTGTCTTTAACGAAACAAGTACTTCTGTATTTATCGTTTTTTCTAAATTTTTGCTCACCTTGTACACATATTTATATTTTAAAGTGCCATGTAACGTTGCTGAATGAAGTTATATTATTATTATATTGAATTTTGATTATAACTGTCATGTCTTTATTCACAATATGGCGTCTGGTTGTCGCCATATTGAATTTTGATTACTTTCATGTCTTTGGTGACACTCGCAAGATTAAGACAATTCGATTGACGTGAGAATCATCAAAATCGGCCCACGCGTTTAGTCTCCAGAGCGCCACAAAGGAACAAACATACATACATGATAAACACATTACCCTCCTTCGCGTCGCGTCGCGTAATTACCATTATCAAAGTTTTCAAACTTAAATCAACGGCCACGCTAAGTGCAAATAACTTGCTCCTTGTCATAATTAAATATATGTAATTGGAGTGTCATTGATAGTCGTAAACACACAGAGTGTTAGTTCCTATCAGTTTTCATTTTATAATTAGCCTACTTTGATCATTTCATAAATATCAGTGTCATTAGAAACATCATAGGCATGCGCAAATGTATCACCAATGGCCAATAGCCGGTTGCATTTCGTTCACGCAGTGATGCATGTGATTGCGTCGTAGATGGAATATCGAACCAACGCGGCGTCTTATACTCGAGAATTGCTTGTATGTAATATTATCCCAGATAGCACACAATATCCCCAGTTGGGTGAAAAATAATCTAAAAGCAATAGCAAAGTGGAAATTGTAATAATATACAGAGTGTCTCATTTAAAATATCGAAGTTCATTTGGTGAGTTAGGATTGTTGGCATTTGGAAAAATATATTTTTATTATTATTACATTATGATTATGAAATTCTTGTATTGTCATCGGTCCTTGATATGTGTGACAAATTTCAGATTATTCGGAAGATTGAAAGTGGGTGAATATTTGCTTCCAAGATTTTATTACATTGTGAGTTATTTAGTTACAAGTAAAGATAATAAAAGCGTGTTAAAAAATGCAAAATTTTACATTTTTGAGACAAGGCTCTAATCCCTTAGACTGCCCTGGCAGACTAGTGAGTCAGTGCTCTACTACACCAATGGATCCTTTCCAAATATTAATAGTTAGCTATTTCCTAGTCTAAAATGGAAACAAGAGACAATCACAAATTAATGCCATAATAGGCAAGCAAATTAGTGTCAAATAAATGTCACTTGAAATATCAACAAATATTCTTCACAAATTCTAAGTGAAAAGGTTCTAAAAGTAAACTATGGCTACTTTAAGTGAAACCCAACGCATAGAAATTTTAATTTTTATTGGATGCGGAGATAGAACCAGAACTCAGCAAGAGGTATGCGACTTGTTCAATGCGAAGTATCCAAATAGACCTATCAGTCGTTCAACAGTCAGTAATATTGAGAAAAAAATTAGAGAAACTGGTCATGTCAAACATATTCCGAATGCTGGACGTCCCAAAATAGAAGAAAACGTGAAACTTGATGTTCTATTGGGTGTAGAGAATAATCCTCACAATACTTCACGACAAATTGCAGCAGACCTTGACATATCCCAAAGTTCTGTATTACGTATTCTAAAAGCAGAAAAGTACCATCCATACAAAGTACAGCTACATCAACAACTCAATGATGATGATCCCGATCGCCGTGTGGAGTTCTGTGAAATAATGCAGGATTTGTGTAACCCCAATCCACGTTTTATAAAACAAATTCTGTTTTCCGATGAGGCTACGTTTTGCCTAAATGGTTCAGTAAATCGTCAGAATTGCAGATATTGGAGTAGGGATAATCCTCACTGGATGATGGACGGGCATACTCAATACCCTCAGAAAGTCAATGTTTGGGCAGGGATAATAAACGACAGGATTATTGGCCCGTATTTTTTCGAAGGAAATCTCACAGGGGAGCGTTACTTGGAATTTTTAAGAAATGAACTCATACCTAGCCTTGCCGATATTTTTCCAAACGCCAACAATCCTAACTCACCAAATGAAAGTATTTGGTTGCAACAAGATGGTGCACCCCCGCACTATGCACGTGATGTTCGCGAGTTTTTGAATAACTGTTTTCCTAGGAGGTGGATTGGTAGACGCGGACCGATAGAGTGGCCCCTAAGATCTCCAGATCTTACGCCCCTGGATTTTTTCTTGTGGGGTTATTTGAAATCGAAGGTCTAAGGCCGCAAAATCTACAAGAGTTGAAAAATCGAATTAGGATCGAAATTAACAGAATTACTCCGGAAGTTATTCGCAATGTGCAAGAGGAATGTGTCCGTAGATTTGCTTATTGTCAAGAGACTGGTGGATGGCATTTTGAACATCTTATTTAACTGTTCTATTTTGTTGGATATAAAGTTATTCTCTTATTGAAATAAAATATTAATTTTTGTTCACCCTGTAATAAAATATCTAATTAATTATTATCATTGAATGCAGTATTGAAAGGCCTTTCAGATGAGGTGTCACAAGACATCTATTCCAATTTAAAAAAAATTACCGATCACGTCACCATGTCAAAACCAGTGACATAACCTCTTTAGAATATAAATAAAAAAATCGGCATTTTAAAATAAAAATCGACCTATTTCAGGATTTTTGTCACAAGTACATGGCTTGCGAAATATCGAATTTGTTCCATAATTTTGACGCGCACTGTATGAATCAAGAAAATGATAAGTATTTAACTGGACCACTGTAGACATATATCTTGAACCTGGCCAAATTATAAAAAAACAAATCAATTATATAAAAAAAATGTTCCGTTGAACAATGACGATTGCAAATCTCTTGCGTCACGTAAAATATTAGTCGTAAACTGCAATTTGCAATATTTCAGCAGTTGTGAAAATGCAAAAACTTTATATTAGTGAATAAATAGGTACCGTTTTTCGTGTGAGGTTGCAAAGTTACATATCCACTGAGACCGATATTCTCTTAATTTGCAACCACAATAGAAAACTTTTGTAATTATTTCAATGCTTGTGTGTATTGAAAATGCAGAGTCGATAGAAAAGTTTGATAAATAAATGACGCGTTTTTCAGAAATGGTTGCAAATGTACGTGAATATGTTAAACTTTTTCTCCATTCACTTATCCAATTTGCAGAACCTTTGTGATTTTTTTAAACAAATTACATTGAAAAACTTTAAAGAATGAGAAATGCATGTTGTAAAACAACATTACTATCGGTATGTCTAGTTTGCAGAACTTTTGCAATTTTCAGTGCAAAAATAAAGCATGAAAATGTTTTTTGCAATCAACATAATGTTCCGTTCATCGCACACTTCTACAAAATTTTATAGTTCCTTTTCATTAATGCACTAACATACCACTGAAGTTTGAAAACTTTTGGAATTAATGTGAATTGATTGTCTATATCTACGGGCCTATACCATCGACCGTGAGTGACCGTGTACAACATACAGAATTACTTACCATTTCGATGATTGCTCATGGCATGCTTGATCAAATCCGAGTCATTCGGCTCCATTTTCGGAAATGCATCAGCTGCCATGAGTTCGTCTCTTTTTCTTTCCTCGTTCAGTCTCTTCCGTATGCTCGCTATGCTTCGTACCGGCGAATTTCTCTTAGGTCTGAAACATCTGATTTTTGTATGGTAATAGTCAGTATTGAAAATGTATTTTTCTTCGTCTTCTTCAAAATCAGTATTGCTAAATGGACGTATATCTTGATTCAATTGTCTTAATGTATGATGGGCACTGTGAATTGAGTTTGTGTCGTCTGTTTCCTCTTTGCTTTTCTCTTTTTCATCTTGGCACCGTCTTGAGACGTTGTGGAGTATAAATAGCAATATAAAGGGTAAAAAACGTTCAGCTGCAAACATCTTGGGGTCACTTAGTTTGGAATTTTCGGATGCGAGACGCTGAACGGCTTCCGACATTTTCATGGTTTTGCAGAGTTCGGTCTGCAAATTGAAATATAATAATTGTTAGGGAGTTTTTCCAAGAGTACCTGATTAAATTTACATGAGATGATTTTCATGGGCTTGAATTTATTATTACGTTGATATAAAATTGATTTGAAAAAAACATGGCGCGGCAAGTTAGAAAGGTAGATTTCAGAATTCAAGTAGTCGGTTTCTCTACGGTTCTATATGTTTTTGGGTGCTGAATCCTAATGTGAAGTTTGCAAATTAAATATCCTGGAGCGTTCCGATAAAAAACAGAGACTACTTAGTAGCACCTTTTTCAGTTTTTTGCCCGTATTTTCGAAACTTTGTATTTTATCGCAAACTCAACTCAAACACAATATACTTTATTGTCGAAGATATCATCTTATTGACAAAGCGTGCCTATACTCTAATTTAGAAATACAAAAATGTATTTATTTACCATGCTAAAAATTTAGAATTATTGACAGACCAACATCACAGACCATTACACAATCGCACTTCGAATCTTACTCAGACAAAGCGAGCACAGAACTCCAAGATCACACCCTAAGAAATACATACCAATGGTGATAGTGACCCAGACTCGATGTTTTTCGATGCTCTAGAGAGGATATATCCCGATAAAAAGGGAACATACATGTTTTCAATTATGTAGTAAAACAAAAAGATAAAATCATCCATGAACTTGTGGAGAGGGTGAGAGCGCTAAGCAATCAACTGGATAACATGACAACAAACACATCAAAAAAGCTCCAACAAAAAAGACGAGCCGAAAGAAATATCACAGGTGAATAAAAACGCAATTTACAAATCGGCAGCTATGAAACCAGAGGAATACACTGAAAACAGTGTTGCCGGCTCTTCGAAATGCAACAAAATCTCAGATACGCCGACAATATCAACACAAACATTAAAACAAGCAGTTTGGGAAGTAAATACCAAACTTAAGTGCGATAAATTATTAAATTCAACAACTGAAGATGACATAGAAGATAAATTCCACGTAAAGAGAATAAATGAAGGGCGAAAAACAGAACATAAAATGGACGACGGCTATACGAAAGTTATGTCAAGAAAACTCAAAAGAAAAATTGGTGAAGGAGAAGGAGACCAAGGATTCCATGAAAGAGAAAATAAAGAAAAAAAAAATATGGCTTTTTATCTCAAATGTTCCTGACGACGTGACTGCGGAAAATGTTAAGGACTTCATACAAGCAAAATCAAAATCCACAGAAACAATTGTAAGGCATTACCCATAAACAAACACAAAAAAGACAACAAATCATTTATGTTCGGAACAGATTACAGCCTAAAAGGGGAAATATATAAGTCTAACTTTTGGCCAAAAAATATAAGTTATGAAAGGTTCAACTTCAGACTGGGAAAGCTGTTTTTGAACTCTCAAATTCAAGAAGACTCCATGGAATGACGAGCTAGAGAAAACCAAGCAAATACTTTTTTAGAAATAGGATCACAAAAGGAGAGACAGATGTAAGTGAAGATGTTTCTCTTTTTCATTTAAATATACAGTGTATTAGAAACAAAATTCTTGAACTTGAAAATCACGTATTGTCAAACAGAAATATCAAAATTGTTTGTATAACAGAACATTGGCTGATTCAAAGTGAAAGTCAATGCTATACACTAAAACATTTCAATAACATTAGTATGTACTGTAGAAACACAAATAAAAATGGAGGATCATGTATTTTTGTGCATGAAGATCTTGTTGCTATTGAACAGAACACTTCTCTGAAAGTCGTGTCTGTGAAATATCGGCATGCTATTTGAAAGAGATACAAATAACGATAAAAAATATATATATATATATATATATATATATATATATATATATATATATATATATATATATATATATATATATATCGATCCACATTCCTTGAAAAAGTATATTAATTCTTGGGAATCATGCAAAATATCCTATTGGCATTAGAAAAAACAAGTAAAAATAAAAAAAAAAAAATAATTGTGGCAGGTGATTTCAAGGTCCCACTTAATAAAAAAAAACGATAACAACACACAAAAAGTAAAATAGCTTTTTCAAATGTTTGGCTTGAATCAATGGAAAAACTCACTATACGGGAATATATTTTCAAACTTCCAAATAAACTCATCTGCAATAATACCCATACCTTTTTCAGACCACTCTGGACAAATTGCGGACATTGAAAAATTGTCTAGTGAAAATAAAAAAGAAACAAAAAGTAAATAACTATTTCGAAAAGTAGGAAATGAGAGCATAAACACCTTTTGTTATCATTTATCACAAGAAACATGGGATGAGGTATTCAATGCCCCATCTGCAGTACATAAATATAATATATTCGGTGAAATCTTCACGTATTATTATGAAATATGTTTTCCATACCTTGAAAATAACAAAAAATATATTGGCAAACACAAAGATCATCTCAAACCGGAAACAACCGAAGCAAAAAACAGGGTAGAATTCGTTCACGATTTCTATATAGAAAATCCGACGGATGGAAATAAAAAAATATACAATGAATGTAAAAAAGAGTATCATATTATCTTAGAAAATACTAGAAAACACAATACAAAAAAAGTTATTAAATACGAAACTAAATAAAATCATGGAAATCATCAACACTGAAACAGGTAGAAAACAAAAAGCTAAAATTTTACCCTCAAAATTTATCAGCAAATGAACTAAATGATTTCTACGTAAATAATTCAAAACCTCTTACACAAAACTCTTATCGAAAAAAAAATAAAAAAAAAAAAAAAGGCATAATTTTTAGGTCCAGAAATTATAAATGCCTGCTTCAAGGAAGGAGTTTTTCCAGAAAAATTAAAAATGGGTAAAGTAATTCCTGCCAACAAAAAAGGTGACTCATCACTACCAAAAAATTTTTGACAGATATCGATTCTCCCAGCCAAAATATGGGAAATGGCAATACACTCAAATCTGTTGTCTTTTTTTGGATACTCATAAAATTATATCACCACATCAATATGGATTCAGAAAGGGGCTGTCCACCGCTGATGCAGTACTCTCCTTAACAAATGTAATCAAAAGAGCTTTCAATGACAATAAAAAATATTTGACTGTACTAACTGATCTGATATTTGCATTTGACTGTGTAAATCACAATATATTATTGGAAAAACTAAATTTCTACGGAATACGTGGCAGCGCACTAGATATCATAAAGTCATACTTATACGAAAGAAAGCAAATTGTAATCAATGGCGAAGAACGCAGTGATTGTTAAGAGAAAAGTACCACAAGGATCAGTCTTGGGCCCCTTTCTGTTCTTGATATACATAAATGACCTACCCTTCACTATGAATTCCATTAACGTATCAACCATAATGTATGCGGACGATACAACTTTTGGCATTGACATGGGAAAAGAGGAGGATACTGAACTCGTCCTTTCACTTATCTTGGAGAAGGCTAGGACCTGGTTTGAACCCAATGATATGCTATTAAACGATAGTAAAAGTAAAAGCCAAACTTTCATAAATTTCACTTCTGAAAATGCAAATGACCATGTGAATTTCCTTGGGGTCATTAGATACTAAGTTGCAATGGTCAGAACATATAAATGTGTTATGTGGAAAACTCTCAAAAACAGTGTTCGCTATCAGAAAAATTAGTTATTTACTTGGAGCATACAAAACCTATTTCGCACTTTTTCACTCTGTTCTAACATATGAAGCCCAAATATGGGGAAATGCATCAAACTATTATCTACAAAAAATCGTAATTAAAAACCTTGCAGTTAAAAAAAGTAAATTGGGATGCCAGCTGCAGACCAATATTTGAACAACTCAAAATTATGTCCATATTCTCGACTATTCTGTACCAAAACCTACTGTTCATAAAAAAAAACATGAGTGATTATCAAGCACAATCCAATCTTCACAGACACGACACAAGAAATAAATATATGCTATTGCAACCACAAACTAGATTAAGCAGACACACAAACAAAGATATTGATTGGTTCAATTCATTACCAACCAAATTTCGTGATCTGCCACTTTCCAAATTTTCAATAAAATTGAAAAAAATCTTGGCTGAAAACTGTATATACTCATTTGATGAATATTTCAAGCTAACCAAAGACAGAGACATCTTCACAACAACCTAAACATAACATTTTGTATGTAATATTTTATATTTTGATCTACAAATATTTTTATTCCTATTTGGACTATTGTCCCAATTTTACTGTGACGTGCTGAACTAAATAAAACTATACTATACTATTGATCACAAAAAACTTGAGAGTATCTTACGGAATGAATCTTGGAATTCTGTTTACTCTTCAACCAGCCACAATGAGAGTATATACGAATTCATTGACACCATTAATAGGGCTATAAATAATTGTACATCAGTCAAAATCTCCAAAAGAAAAGACACCAAAATCGCACCTTGGATAACGAAATCTCTAGTCAAATCTGCTGATACAAAAAATAGACTATATGAAAATTCACGGAACAATCCTGAAAACGAGAACTGAAATTCAATATAAAAGCAAATGGAAATTCGGGTAAAACCCAAAAAAGGTAAAAAAACTCAAACAAAAGTAAAAATGAATCTGGGGAATAAATAATTGATAAAAAACAAACAGCTAATAAATTCAATAAAGTCTAAAGTCAAATCGGAAAAAAATTATTAATAATATACAAAAAGACCCAAATTATTTCTCTCCAAGATACACCTCAATGAATTCATTTGTTCTCCTGCCAACTGATGCGGAAGAAATTGTGAGTCTCATCGGTGATTTGAAAAATAAAAATAGTATGGGCGTGGATGATACATGCGCTGAAACTCTCAAGTATAACTCTCAAGTATAGTATACATTACATTAAGGAACCCCTCTCATATCTTAGTCTACTCGACAAGTTGAAAATGGTCTAAAATAGAGATACTGCTCTTAAAATTATGTGTGATAGCTCATTGGATCCGGAATAACGCCTAGAAAAATGTGCCAAAACCGTGTATTAGCACATAAAAAATTGCAAAAGTTATAAACAATTATTTAAGAATTTTTTTTTTCTGAAAATCATAATTGACAGTCCTCTATGAAGTAACAAATTATTTTTTTTTTTAATCAACAATTCCATTGTTTATTGACTTACCGATTTGTTATAAATAAACTTTTAACTTTCTTACATTTTTTTTCTGAAACTTCTAAAATGTACAAAAACAACCATATATAACAAAGTATAGAAAAAATTTTTTTCCAATTTTTCCCAATTCTAATTCCCAAAGTACAATAAAAAATTGGATTTTTTTTTTTATATATAGTTGTTTTTGTAAATTTTAGAAATTTCAGAAAAAATGTAACAAAGTTAAAAATTTGTTTATAACAAATCGGTAAGTTAAAAAAATTTAAAAAAAAAAGTTTTTTCATAGATTAATTAGATTTTTAGAGAAAAATTAATTCCCTAACTAATTATTTAAACAATAGAAATATAAAAAAAACGATTATAAACAATTAAAAATTGTTATTAGGGAAACAATTTTTTTTCAAAAATCATAATATTTGTAATATAATAAAGTTGTGGGGAACATTTTTTCAAAAATATTGAAACAATCAATTTGTTTATAAAAAATTTATCAACAAATGGCGAGAAAATTTTTTTTTGCAAATAAATTTATATCCTGTATTGATAAAAAAACGATAATATGATGATTAAGAAAAAATATTTTTTTTTAACAGCATTACTTGGATTTTTTAGTTTTTGTTCAAGTACAAAAATTATTATAAACAAAGTATGAATATTTTTTTAACTTTCATGGCGTGATCTTGTTGAGTATGTATATAAGAAAGGCTCTACGAAGCGAAACATTTTTACGACAATTATTTAAACATTTTCTGCATTTACAATTAAGACAGAAGTTCGAGAAAATTTTTTTAGTTAACAATCGTTTAACTTGTTGAAAAATCAACTTTAAGTAAAATTTCCAAAAGGGAATGAATTATTTATAATGTTCCGAATACACCATACATTTTTCAAATTCAAAAAAAAATATTTAATACCTTAAATAAATTAATCAATGTGTCATACTCGCTTTTGACGCCGCGCGCGCATCCTAAAAATGTCGCTCAGAGACCCATTTTCAGCGTTAAATTAAAATTATAAATAATGGAGATAGAGTTCCGGTAGTCCGTAGTTTATTTATTGGAAATTTCCTCTTCTTTTAAAATTTTTTTTGAAATTTCTTAAATATCAATAGTTTATGAAATATTGGCAAGAAACGAAATGCGATTTTTTTTTCATCTTCAATTGTTTATAACTTTTGCAATTTTTTATGTGCTAATACACGCTTTTGGCACATTTTTCTAGGCGTTATTCCGGATCCAATGAGCTATCACACATAATTTTAAGAGCAGTATCTCTATTTTAGACCATTTTCAACTTGTCGAGTAGACTATCTGATCAATGGACCTTTAAATTTACGAAAAAAAAAATCCAAAACTTATATAGGTCGATTATATTTCATATGAAACGTCCAATTGACTTAGAATGCCATCATATATTTTTTATTTCGAAAAGATATTGCGTTTCAAAGTGTACCCGTGACGTCACGTTCATCGAAAACTACCCCCTCCATAATCCACGTTCAGAAACACGCATTACTGTTCTTGTCAAAAATATAGCTCACTGCTTGATATACACCATTAATATATAATTGAACACTGTTTATTGATAGACTCATCAACAAAAAAACCCATTTCAACAACGGTTTTCTTCATTTAAAACATTCAAAGTTTCTGAACGGGCCTTCCTTTTGATGAAGAGCGACCATTGGCAACACCGCAAATATTAAAGACAGTTCCCATTAAAATCATATTGACATTTGAGATTTGAGGTTAATGTTTATTGTTTATTTTTATCAACTTATTAATTTCTCAATATCATAAACGATTTGGTGTGTTTATAATGAAACAAGGCTTCGTAAAAGCAGGTTCGGAAAATTTGCCAAGGGTGGATTATGAAATGCTTTGTTTATGCAACGTTCCCAAGAACTAAGTGAACTAATAACTAAGGATTCAACACTAGCAAATCAATGGGCGCGTTTATGGAACCCCTAGTACAAGAACTAAGAACCATGACTAGAAAGTTGCCCAACTTTTAACTAAGAACTTTGGTTCTTAGTTGAAACGTTCGTGATTGTTTAGATATAATCAATCATAAATGCATTATACTGTGAATATATATGTAGGCTTTGTCTGTTTGTATTATAATATAAATAAATTCATATTCGGTACCTGTTAGTGTTTCCTTCATGTGATCAGTCAAATATTTATTAAGTTTGAACTACTGAAAATATAATTAATAATTTAGAATGAATAGACTTGAAGTATGTTCATACAAATTTCGTAAATTTTTTGAAAAATTATTTACTTATTTCACACCAATTCTTTGTTGAGGGATACAAATCTATTTTTTACAAATACAGGCTTACATTTTCTATGGTAAAAATTTTCCCTATGGTTACAAAGCTATAGAAAAAAAAAATTTCTGAAGATATTGGCATTCATGGAGAGAATGTGACAACAAACCTTAGAAAACTTTGACATAATACTGCACATTCTAGTTATTCAAAGTATTTTTGAATTTCAATCAATCAAAATAGAAGAAATTATTCTTATCGACAAAGTTGTTAAAGAATTCGTCCACCGTATGCTCCTGAAATAAATTCTATTGTGCCATTTGGAGTAGCAGATATTAAAATTTTTACTTAATTTCCAGACAATAATTGAATTAACTTTCTTATAGCGAGCTTGAAAGGGATCGGCAAATTTCTTTCAATTTCAGATATTTCAGGCCAATATATAAGCTCTTATAAATAAACAATTTGCCATCATAGGCACAGATTTTGTGAAAATCTTGTGAACACTTGATTTACTCATATCAGTCATCAGCCAATCGAGAGTATACATCCCCAACCCGTATTTTTTTTAAACTTATCAGAACATCCATATATTTAATTTACTCAATTTTGGTAATGTATTTCACAATGTGGTAAACATTTTCAGGGAGCCCCAAATAATATTTCTCTTCTTTTCTATAAGTGCAATAGATAGGCGCTGGCGCTGCTGTCCTTCGATATTTTCACAATCAGGATCGGATGAAGACTGACTAGGAATATACTCAGAATTTTTTTTGGTGGTGTTATTTTGGTGAATCGGATAATGTACTAGCTTGGCTACTGCTAGGAGAAGAACTATTCGAAACTCTTGAGTAAATATTTCCCATGGATGTAATGTCACTCAACACAGTTTTACTAGCTGAAGGAGTGATGTTTTCATTTGGTTTGGGTTTCTTCATCGTTGGTAGGTCATATACTTATGATGAAACATTGTCAGACCAATGTCATTTCAGGTTGATATGTGGACAGACATCTTGCTTCAACATAAATTTGGATCCCCTTGTTCTAGCATATTCCTAATTCGTAGTATCTTCTTTCAGCTGGAACCAAAGAACAATATGTTTATAGGACTGGATATAAAATACAGTACTGATCGATGATTTTGCAAACTTGCATTGAGTGAAATTAAAGATCGTTCCTTGATGTACTCACCTGGAAATGTTCTGCACAAAAGCATATATTTCCGCTTTTTACAAAAGTTTGATTCACTTTCACTGGTGTTCAGACAACCGTGCACATAGCACTTTTTAGACATTTTCATAGTTATTAAAATTAGAAAATAATTTCCGAAATTTTCCAATACCAAACATTCATGGCGAGCTTGTTCATTTGCAGCAGTTCTCTGCATATCTCGTGTCTCGTATCAGCCGTATCAGATATATGCAAGAAAAAGAGCTGAAGAGAGAAAAACGATTGATAATATTCTATTCCGTGAAGCAAACGAACGAACCTATCAAAGTATCAAATAACAAATGTCATTACGTCACAATTCCATGATTCGCAACTCATACAACGATGCCAAATCAACTTTTAGTGAACGTGACGTCACGGAACCACTTTTTTCCGGATTATGGAAAAACTACTCATCAGAAAAATAAAATAAAAAATCCCAAGTGATATTAGCACATATACTTTCTAATTACAGTGTTTTCACATAATGCATAAAAAGGTCCATTTATGAATGGAAAAGGGTACCTGGTCAAAGGCTTTCAAAGTAGATGTAGTAGTTCCTATCTACAAAACGAGGGATGAGTCAGAGATAACCAATTACCGACCAATATCGCTCATAACGCATTTGACAAAACTTTTCAAAAGTGCACCCAAAAAACGGCTGACCTCTTACATTTCCAAATATAACTTAATTTCTAATAAACAGTATGGCTTCAGAGAAAAACTTTCCAATCAAGACGCGCTACTGGCCCTTACTTCAAAAATATCGTCGGCTTTAGATAAAAAAAAATCGTGCCTCTACGTCTTCATGGACAAGCATTCGACACTGTGAGTCATAATCTACTCTTACAAACACTGGAAGACATTGGCATACGTAATAATTGTCTCAAACTTTTTTATAGTTACCTCACCAATAGATTTCAATGCGTAAGAGTGGATGATGTGCACAGTGAACGAAAAGCAATAGAATATGGAGTACCGCAGAGGACCGTACTTGGACTTCTTCTCTTCAACATTTACATCAATGGGCTGTTCTCTGTCGAAAGCTATGGGGAAGTGCACCCACTAAACCGTTTCTATCATTTACGTAGATATTAATACACAATGATTGTTTTTCTTCATCAAAAACATGTTGATTGGATAATATTTTCCTAGATAATTCAATCAGAAATGGCTTTGATAATGATACTCCAATATAAACTTCAACAAATTAAGAGTACTCATCTTCAGTTTTTCGCAAAAATTATTTCAGACCTTAACTCTTATGAAAGTGGAATATTATGAATTTGGCTTTGTTTGTCTGTTGATCTGTCAAAACAATCATATGCAAGAATGTATGGTAACATATAAGTGAATCCACGACATTGATTCGATCAAATAATATGGTGAATGAAAAAATGGAGTTATCGGTCTCATTCTGACTCACCCGTACTATGGTTCCGATTCTCCCAACATTGACACATATACCGATATGTTGTAAGAAATTAGAATTATGCGATTATTGCACATATGACTGGATTAAGTTCTATCTAGACGACAGGAAACAGATAGTAAAGTCAAATGGGAATTGGTCAGACATCAGGGATATATCGAGGGGAGTCCCACAAGGATCTGTCCTTGGTCCAATTCTCTTCCTCCTATACCTAAATAACCTGGCCGATATTCCCTTTCAAGGAAAGTTCACCATCTTTGCGGATGACACTACCATACTCTGGCACGGAAAAAGTTACAACAACATGAAATATATTATAAATAGAGACCTGGAAATGATTCAAAAGTGGTGCGATGCAAATTATTTATGCTTCAACCACAAGAAAACCAAAATAATGGGCTTTAACTTTGATTGCCAGAATCTAAACTTGAACAGACAAACTTTAGAATACAAAGAAACAACTAAATTCTTAGGAATAACTTTGGATGAGAAACTGAAGTTTGACCAACATGTCCTAGCTTCAACAAAAAAATTGGCATCGGGATGCTTTGCCCTCAGAGTGGTCATAAACGAGTTAAGCGCAGTAACAGCAAAAATGGTCTATCACTCAATGATAGAATCCCATATGAGATATGGTATAGCCTTCTGGGGTTATTGTAGCCAACAGCTCCTCCATTCAGTGTTTGTGCTACAAAAAAGAGCAGTAAGATATCTAGCCAAAGTGGGTCCACGTGAGCCATGCAAACCATTATTTTTGAGAAAGGAAATTCTTACACTGACCTGCTTGTTCATATTGGAAACGGCATGCTTGATGCATAAAAAATATATGACAGAGTCAACGCAAACTTACCATGCGACCCGTCAAATAACAGAAAGGAAAATAGCTCTACCCATTCCAAAGTCCACTCTAACTAAATGCTCTCTGTTTTACGAGAGTAAAAAAATATATAATCACATACCCACTGAACTAAGGACAATTCAAGATCATAAAATATTTAGAAAACTTTAAAAAAAGGCTCTGTTAAAAAAAGCATTTTACGATACGAAATAATTTTTTAATGAAACCCTGACATAACCTTATTATACATGACTAATAGTTGTTTTCTCATTATAGACTATGACAATTGCTCACCTTTATTTTTAAGCTGTAATGTTATAAAGATGTACCGTTCTTTTAAATGTTTGTTAGACAACGGGTTCTCTGAATTGAACCATAAATTACTAAATTTTTTACCTTATACATTATCTGTTATTACATATATAGGTGCTTACTAATATTTTTTAACTTTATGTCATATTTGTGAAACTGTGTTTAAATTTATTTGTTAGTATTTAGTTAATTCTACAAGCTTTGTCAATAAGAATTTGTTTCTTCGACAATAAAGTATATTTCTCTCTCTCTCTCTCTCTCTCTCTCTCTCTCTCTCTCTCTATGAAATGATGTCTCTACTAAGGACATATCTTCAGTTTTTCTCAATTATCTCAGAAACCTCCTCTTTTAGCCACATGGAATGTTATGACTTGTAAGTTGCGTATCGATGAGACGAACTGATGTCAAACGCTCATTTGTCCATTCACTTGTCCCAAGAAAATATGAAGGAACATCTGACCACATACCATCGTAACTACGCCACTGGTTTACGAAAATAAAAAATTATAACTTCAAATTAGCACGTTGATTAGTGTACCAAGTTTCAAATTTTTTCCTTCAGGAATTTTGGAAAAAACAAATTAAATCCAAATTTTTTTCGTAATTTCGACACCCTGTATCTCAGAGGGGATGCAGTTTAGGACATATCTTGATAGCAACTTTTCACCTCGAAATGAGGTGAGGAATCTGTAGTCGGAGTTTGTCGGTCTTATTCTGACTCACCTTGTATATGGAATTGCCATTATTCATATGGGTCAACTGATGATCCCATCACTTGCAGAATGTCTATTGAAAAATATCTAGGAAAAATAAATGTTTTTAGAATCTTCCAACATCTATCAATTCTTCTTACATCAAGAAATAATGGTTTCATGAAAATTATGAAATTATTCATTCAAACTGAATGATATTTATATTGGCAATCGTTTCAATATATTCATTGGATAACGGCCAAAATTCACCTTTCGGTTGGATTTTATGAGATTCGGATCTTTTTCAAAATATATCGAATCTCTGTTTATGACATTAATGGTCTAAGGTGCGTATAGGTTACTTATATGGATTTTTTTGGTGGTAAAAATGGTATCCGCCATAACAATGGAAATAGATCTTCGGAGTTCATGTACTAGGCCAATAAAAATTTATAATATTTTTCATATAACTATGCGAACTGGCCATATTTTGACGATTCATGCACACATTTTCACATAATGTTCTTTTCATAACTGATATTGATAAATGGTAGATAGTTTCAATTAATTGGTCTGATAAATAAATACTTCTGGATGCGTTCGACAAAATTATTCCAGAAATTATGTTTGTACCTGCTTATATGAGTGTAGTATGATAAACTACCAATCTGTCCAATTTGTTATGAACTATTCGAACAAATAATTGGGTGAATCCTTGCGGTATTTTACCAGTGAACTGTGATTGATGTATTTAATTCTCAGATTACATTATTGTGTTGTGTTTCCGAAGTGTAAATCAACAGACAATAATAAGTTCAGATTCGTAACAATATGCTCGAACGTTCAAACAAACTGAGAACTATACGTCAAAGATTGTGTTCGTATCCGAGAAAAATCAATTGCATCAAGCAATGGACCATAGACCACATCACAATAATTGAAGTAGAGTAAGACAAGCCGATTACCAAGCATATGTCTTCTAGTGCTTTTGCTGATAAGTTACCAACTATTTATGTAGTGCCTTTTGGAGACATGGCCACAAAACCAGTTGCAAATCGACGAATGAGCCTAGATCATGAACCACTTTTTGAGGTGGTTGTGGTGTATCCATTATATTCATGAATAATTAATATTTTAGTAAGAATAAGATTGGATTCGCCAGGATCAATATCCACATTGTTTTTTTTTGCGAATCATGCTATGGAGCAAAAATTCTAAATGAGCTGCACTTTGTCCAACTAAAATAAATTTCACTAACATCGGCAAAAAAGTGACTCCGGAAAATGTTTTGATTGATTTGTACAGAACTTTTGACAAAAGGGCCTAAAATTGAACCCTGTGGTACTGCTTGGTAGATTTTAATACCGTCTGAAATTTACAATCAGCGGTTCGAACACTGAAGAACTATGCACGATATGCAACATGGGACATGGAAAGAAATGAGTCCATCGATCATATTCTATTCGAGTGTCCTATATACAGGGTGTTAGTGAATAAGTGCGACGAACTTCAGGGGGTGATTCTGCATGAAAAAATAATGACAGTTTGCTATATAACTTTTGTCCGCAAATGCTTCGTTTTCGGTGATACGGGGTGTTTAAAGTTTTTCTTAAATACTGACTATTTATTTATTTATTGCTCTGAAACCGGTCGAGATATGCAAATGAAATTTGGTGAGTTTTAAGAAGTTGTTATTGCGCATTTTTGACATGCAATTAAGAATTTTATGTTCATCATTGGCGCGCATACGGGTAATGAACTCAATTTTTTTTAAGAAAAAAATGGTACACCACAGATATTTCAAATTGGAATTTTTCAATTCACCGTTCAATTTGTGACAAAAAATCTCTTTTGCTTTTTTTTTCGTATGGGGCGCCGTTTTTATGCAAAAAAATAAAACATCTCAACGCGTATTTGTCATTACTTTAATACATTATCTAGTAGCGATGCTAGTAGGCTACTGTCAACATTCTGTTAAATACGAATATTTCAACGAAATGTCAAATTAGCGTTTCTTAATTTTTAAGCTTTTAGTTTGGTAAAACATTAATGATAATAAGTAATTAATTTTTCTTTTATCGAAAAGATGGAAAATTATACAAATGCGGAATTGTCAGACATGCATTTTGTCTATGGTCGAAGTAATGGAAATGGTCGGCAAGCTCGACGATCGTATGCTGAGTTGTATCCAGGACGTAGAGTACCCCATCACACAATATTTGCTCGTCTTCACCAAAGAACTCATAGAACTAGAAGGCCAATACCGTTTCGCTGGAACGAGCCCTACTGTACGGCATGGTACACACATGGGCATGCGTAGTAAAACCGCTGCCATGACAGGGGGGGTTTCAGTGTAATTTAGAACTTTCTGAATATGGGTGTACTCGAGATCGAATTGAATAGTGGAGTGCAACTGAAATTATGAGGAATTTCTTAATCCAATATCCGTAAGGTTTCGGAAAGAAAGGCTTATCAAAAAGAATAATTTTTAGTGGCTATTGTGAAGTTCACTTCTCCATTCTCTGAATTATTTATTTGACATGAACTAATTTGTATGCAGTATTTCACATGATAAAATATTTCATTTTAAAGATAATTTGGTTTTATTCTTTGATTATCATGATGGAGACTAAATAACAATCACAATTCACTTGCAGTTTTGAAGTTAAATTATTTAGTGCCTGAAAAATATTTTGTCTCAAAGTAAAAATATTGGGGGATTCAAATGTGAATGCTATGAATATAGCGTGTCTTTCAAAGAAGTATGAAATTTATCCTTGATAAAAGTTGGTGCCTATTTAGAAATCTGTAATGGGCTATCGAAAAGAAATGTTAAGTTTTTCGTTACTGAAGAAAATCGTTTTTTTAGAACAGTCATCAAGAAACTTTGCTTGAGAGGGCGGTAATGCGAAACTAGTATCCGTGGGATTATGCCTGATTGCCTCTAAGGTCGTATCCTTTCTTGTCATAGCTTTCGATATTGGAACTCGGAGTCGCGTCCCTGGCAAGGTGTTGCACCTGGTAGAGCTGTTTCCATACTGCAATCTATTGAAACTCAGCCCTTAGCTTGGAGTTTCGTCTTGTCGGTTATACAAGACTCCTAAATTCATTACACACGCGCATGCACTCATAAAAAACCATTGGGAATATTTCATTGTCATCCAATTGACAACTCAGATTTAGAATATCAGAGGTATACTAATAAAGTTGATTTTTCAAGTAACTGGTACTTTTTGGTACACGCTATAAATAAAAAAATATTTAACATAATTCAATGGTATAATATCATTGATGTGAAAAAAAAGTATAATTTTTGATAGATTCTTCCTATTCAGTTCTTTCCTTACATTTTCTTCTTGCAACCAAGCAACACTATGGTAACATATTTTATCGTAAATTTGTATAATATTTTTACCAATTTCTTTTGTGGTACATCGTATATAGCTATATCAAAAACATGTTATCTAATTTAGAAAACAATGTTTTTATCTTCGAAAAGAGTTCCCGAAATAGTTCTACAAAAACATCCATATTTTTTTCTTCTTCCATTATTTGCTTGATTTTTCTCTCTGTACTGTACACTTCACAACATCTGCAGAAGTCTTGATTAATCCAGAAAAAGAGGCAGTTCTGTATTTTCTATGTAATAATTTGAAGTAATCAAGATCTACACTAGCTTTTCTCTCTTCTTCCAGCACGAAAAGGCACACCTTACACTTTATTACTTTTTTATGCTCTTCACTACAAAACCTGCAATGTATTAACATTTTCTGTCGAATTGGATAATGTAGGAAGGAATTCAATCTTCCTTGAAATCCTATCATTAATATATAAATTATATTTTTTAATTAAAAGCATTTTATGCAGTGTTATTTCAGGTTGGATTTTTTTCTGCTAAGTTGTTGAAATGGAAGTATTGTCCTAAGTAAAACAATTTCCATAAACATTTTCTATATCGTGTTGCAACATCAGCCTCAGTGTAATAAAACTGAAATGATGTTGGGTTATTATTCAACCATTTCTTTCCCTAAAAAGTTAATCATTGTTATTGTAAAATACATTAGTACCTGGAATGTTAACACGTATTTCAACATGTTGATGTTTGTCAATGTACTCTTCACACATTCCAATAATTGGATTTATTGTGATGAAAAAATCCAAAATTGGAGTCCTGTTTTTTGAAAAATGCAGTGGTTCACCATCAGTATGTTTGAGACTTTTCAAGTATCCTAAGGCATTTTCAAAAAAAAGATTCCAGAAATATTTGTTGTCTTCCTTTATTGGAACCTTGTAGAATTTGCCCAAAGGATTTCTAGAATTCAGTAGATCAAATATCCTATCAATTACACAAATTAACAACAGACGCAAGACCGGCTCTGAATAAAAATGTCGTCAGACTAAATAACAGGTGTTGATGTAAACAGCGTTGCCAAATGAGTTTGTAGGAAATCATAATTCTTATTACGATTCCATCAGTTGTCAAGTGCTCCACTTAATTTGTATATTATCTCCTGAATACATATGACAGAAGAACTTAAGGATCCTGAGTAATCGATAGTCGGATCTTTTAATGGGAATATAATGTAATACATTACATCATAATGCCATTATATTAAATTCTCGTACAAGTACATGAACTGGCAATGTTGTTGATGATATGCGCATGATTACGTGTGTACCATCTATACATGTGGTTATGAATCATATCAATTTCTTCCACTTATTTTAGCCTTCTAGTTCTATGAGTTCTGTGGTCTTCACCAACGTTTGAGCGAAAATGGTACATTTAAGAAACAAACGGCTGACTGCGGGTGCCCTCTAGAAGTACAAACTGTGCAACTAGAAGAAGCAGTTCTCGAGTTGATTGCGGAGTCACCTGAAACAAGTACTCGAAAAATTGCCACCATACTGAATGTAAGCAACTTCACTGTATTTAAAATTCTTAAAGAACAGCAATTGTATCCGTTTCATATTCAACGTGTGCAAGCTCTCCTACCTAGAGAATTTTTTCCGCGCCTAGTTTTTTGCCATTGGATTCCTCATAAAATCGCCCAAATTCCTAATTTTTTAAATGGCGTTTTGTTTACTGACGAGGCTAATTTTGGACGACAGTGTATACGAAATTTCCATAAGAATCACCTCTGGTCTGAGGAAAATCCACATGGAATCTTTGAAGCTCATTTTCAGCATCAGTTTTCAGTGAATGTATGGCTTAGGGTATTTGATGATCATTTAATCGGTCTATATTTCCTCCCGCAACGACTAACAGGCGGAAAATATACCGAACATGAATTAGAATATAGCCAGAAACTGCAGATTTATATATAATTTTTTTTTCTTGACTCTACTATTTAACAACTTCAGCAGAATTACTTAAAATGAACGTAGAATGCATCGTTGTTTATCATTATCCAGAAATAGTAAAGTTGTGCTGGAAAATATATCGAATTGAAATGTCGTAGCTAGAAACTGCAGATTAATTCATAAAAATGTGTTTTCCGGACTCTATTTAATAACTCCAGCACAACAAAATGAATGCCGTTTCTGGCTATGTTACAAATTTGATTCAATATATTTTCCAGCACAACTTTGCCAAAAACCGTGAAACATCAAAGCATTATTCGTTCATTTTGAATGATTGTGTTGATAAATAGTACAGTCACGAAAACGAATTTTAGTAACTTGCACTCCTCCAGAGCGTATTGTAAACTTGGTTTTAATACTTGAAAATTCTAAACGGCAGTAAGAAAAATGTTACAGCGAGTTTTAAGATTGGTGTGACAAACAGAATGTAAAATAATCCTTGTCATTATGGTATTTTAGAAATGTCAAATTTGGAAGTGACATTTGGTTTGGCGGCCGTTGCTATGGGAACGGCCGCGAAATTAAATTTCGCGGACTGTGTTGAGAACGCGTGCGATTGCACGAAAAAGTTAGACATTTTCGCATTTGATTCATCTGTCTAACTATATTCTGGATAAAAAGTTATGAAACGGCTGTGCTAGCTTGAGAGTTAAGCTAGCACAACACCATTTGAGTTAGAAAATGTTGGTTTGCCTTAGAAAATAATTAATAAATAGTTTTTAAATACTGGATGATTTTCAGTTGACTGTGCCGAAACGGATGTGTCAGTTTTATATACGTGAATGAATCGATAGTTCAGTGACTTGAAGAATTGTAATTTTTATTTTGGTTATATAAAATAATCACGCAAAGATAATTTGTTATTATTCCTTGTTGTATTTTGGTAATACAAGTTTTAGTACTAATTGTATTGTTATCGACGACTGCCGAGTGAATGAATAAAATTTCATTTGTGAGTGAATAAAATTTCATTTGTTGCTGTTATTTTGGAGTTAAAATGTCATTTTAATAAGTCAAAATTAGATAAATGTCGAGGGGGAAACAACTACCCAAAATATGTACACCATAATTAAATATCTGATAATGAACAATATTTAAAATATATTTTGAAAAACGGACTAATGAAGTATTTAAAATATATTCAGGATAATGATAGTCTTTAATGTACAGAAAATGTATTTAAATAATTAAAGTATACTGAAGCTATTTAAAGTACTAGAGATTATTAAAATAATTAAAATATACCGAGGGTGCCGAAAATACTGGAAATGTACTTAGGTTTGAAATGTAATGAAAATAAATGGAACATAGTGAACATAATATTTGGAGTAATTAAGGTAATAAAATTTCTTAATTTACCCTGTTTTTTCAAAAGTACCTAAAGTGTATATCTGTTGGTGATAAATTAAAATGAAAGTTTTCAACTTATTGGGACATATTATTATATTTCATTCAAAAATTCTTTATTTGAGGATCAGGGCAAATAACTGAAAAATGAAAAGTATTCCAAAATAAATATATATTAACAAATGAAATAAATAATATAATGAATTAAGGTTTAAATATCAAACTTAAAACAAAAGGCATGCTGATAAAAAACAGGACAAAAAAATTTCCAATAATTTTCCTAAAAATCCTTTCTTTCCTAAAAACCTTATTTGGAGTATTCCGAACATTCAAAAAAAACAATTAGCCAAATCGGTCCAGCCGTTGTTTTTATAAAATAAAAAAACAATGTTACCCCGTCCGGGATTCGGTCCTGTGACCTTCTGCTCGGTAATACATCATTCGATAGTCTCTTTCTTCGCCAAATTTCTTATATACCCGAATTTTCCAATTTCCGGGCAACTTTCCTGATTTTTTTCCGTATCAACCATCCTAGGGCTATTACGAACATTAAAAAAAATTAACCAAATCGGTTCAGCTGTTCTCATGTTTTGCGATAAAAAAAATCGAGATTTATTTTTATTATAGGTATAGAAGATTATAAATTCCTGAAAACTTTCCAGGACAAATAAATTTCCAATAACATTAAAACGTGGGGCGCATGACTTAGGTGTACTATCCATGCTTCAATTATCAACACTATTTTCATAGCTATTGAAAACTCACAATCAAAAATGTTCAGGACAATTTCTATGGGGTTAGCAATCTGTATCGGGCTAGGATGTTACCTTCATAGATTTTTAGATTTTTTAACCTCACTTTCTCCCTTGCGCGATTCCTGTAAGATCGAGAATTGCAATAGTGTTCATTATCGCGGAGCACACTTTAGATCGCATTTTTTGTGGAAACACAAAAATCCCAGATAACACAGGATATCCTATGGATATCCATTTCATGTCCAATTCTGGTCGGGATATCCCTGGATTTGAAATGGACATCCATAAGATATCCGTCGACGGATTTGAAATGGATATCCTCCAGAAGATATCATATGGATGGCCATAAGATATCCGGAGCAAATATGGAAAAGTTTAAATTGCAAGATTGATTTTTATTGTGTCAATTTCTGAGTTTCTTTCATGCTCGTACATATGGATAAATTTTTTTGGAAAAATCTCATGTTTCGTTTTTCTACTTGATTTGAAATGGATATCCATCGACGGATTTGGAATAGATATCCTTCAGAAGATATCCTAGGGATGGCCATGAGATATCCAAAGCAATCATAAATGAATTTAAACATTCTCGTAGATACACAAATTGTACCTTTGTCGCGGGCACCCTCTGCGACCACAGAACAGATATACATGTGTCTGCGACAGGCCATACCATACGCATAATTACTGGCGACGTCTGTCATTTTATTTTGTTGAGGAACGTCATAGTCATAGCACTGAATCCAAACAAAAGTCGTGTTTTTTTCTATTTTCCTTCGTTTTTGATACCCTGTTGGTCTGGACATGATGGTTTTCATCTGTAGCAATTGATTGTTTCGAAAAAGGGAAATATATATTGGCCGAATACAAGTAAATATGAATTGAAAAGGACATATATATATATATATATATATATATATATATATATATATATATATAGTATACCAATAAAGAGAGAGAAAAACTGTGGCAGTGGTATATATTATCAACATCTGTATTCGAAATCAAAAGAAAGCATAATATTTCTCAGTATTTTTTTGTAGATTTGAACATCAATTATACCCGTGAATATATACATATCATTTCAGAAGCGGCTGACCTCAGTGATTCGACGGAAAATAAAAAAGCTACTGAAGAAACCATCTAAGCTTGGCTGAGAAGGGCCAAAGAAAGGCATCTGTCATTTTCTAGAATAAAGGAAATACCTGATGGACGAAGAAAATAGCATTCTATTTTTTCTGGAACTCTATTTTTATGATTATTCTGCATTTAATATTATGTTTTTATTTTCGAGTTTACATATACATTTATTTGTTGATTACCCCGAAGTTTATGAGAATTTTTTTTGATACCAGAGTTTATTAATACATTTGTTTTTGTTCAATACCATCATTTCATTTCCCTCCAGATCGCTATTACTATATTTTATCTTCGATGGATATCCCCGAAGGATATCTTTAGAATATCTCTCAAGGAATCTTTCAGATAGCTTTTGAATATTCCTGAAGGATGAAGTACATCTTATGGATATCTTTGAAAGATATCTTATGGACATCTCTGGAGGATATCTTATGGATATCCTTGAAGGATATTCTATGGATGTACAGGTTGTTCCACTTTGGACATCCATCGGATGTCCATAAGATGTATTTTGGATATAATTGGATATCCATAGTATATCCATAAAATTCATGAAGGATGTCCAATGGATATCCATTGGATGTCCATGTGTTATCTGGGAAACGAGTATTGTCATCCAGTTCTGCTGAGCCATTTCCGAAGTTCAAGTCTCTAGCTCATCGGGAAGTTAGTTTAAAATAAATTGAAAGATTTGTACCAGGCACACACATAAGCAAGCTGATAAAAACGTGGTAAAAATGATAGTAGTTAATGTAACAAGTTCGCAAAGTGAGGCTTTAGCAGACGAATCGGAATATGAAGATGATGTCCGCTAAAGCCATTTGCGTATGTGTTGCATACAACATTTTTTAGCTTTCCTAATAAACAAAGCATAAATGCTACACATATTTCCTCGCCGTGAATACATTTTCAATCACTATCTATACGCTAGTGTAAGGAAGTTGTGCAAAAATCTAGCAAGCGATTGTTTATCGATGACACATTTGTCAAATACCTGTCAAATATTAGTGTTTATTTTTCATGAAATAAGCATTCCAAAAGAATATTTCGAAGTAAATGAAATTTTAAATATTCTATAGTTCATTGCGTCTCCTGAAACATTTTTAAGATGTTAATTTTAAGTTTTCTGAATAAACAAAAATAGTCCGATAAAGTGTTGCCATAACGGCCTAGTCCGGTAAAGTGGTATTTTGCGGATTATTTTCAGTATCCAAAGTAGGCATTTTGTGGAGCGTGTACAAAATGCAGACTGAACTGCATCCCAAATATTTTGAATATATTCGAGGACTGAGAAGGATATCGTAATATTTAAACTTTAATGAAATACTGAGAATATTTTGGTAATGAAAACAATGTTAAAATATAAGTATTTCTTGGGAATACTGACAAATATTTAAATATATTGTAGATATTTTGATAGTGAAAATAATATTTAAAGTATGGGGTGGATATTTTTGGAATAAAAGTAATATTTAAAGTATGAAGTGGTATTTGTTGATACTGAATTACTGAAACTGATATTGAAATAATTTAAATATATTTAAGATATGTTGGTACTGAAAGTCGTATTGAAATATTTAATTTTCTGTATGTACACCTATTTGAAGAGTTGTTTCCCCCACGATAAATGTTATTTAAAAGAATGTGCAAGAAAATAAAAACCTAGTGCATAGCGCATATTAAAGTAAAAAAACAAGCGAACGATCAAGATGCCAATGATCCGCTCATTGGCAAACAAAGTGACCCACTAAACATATTTCAGTATCAGAAACGTTTCAGAAATGTGTTATGGATAACTGAAACCTTTCCACTCAAGTCTCTTTGAAGTTTTGGAAACGTCCCAGAGAATGTAAATGTCCTACCTCAGTGAAGTTTCATGAAACGTTTCAACAACATCGTCCCGGACACGTTTCAAGAAAACCGTTCTGGAGACGTTTCAATAAAACCGTACTGGACACGTCTCAAAAAAACTTTCTCGGACACGTTTCAATAAAGCTGACCTGGACACGTTTGAAATAAGGGTTTCCAACTTTGTATATACTTTTTTTACCTTTTCGAAAATACTTTTTTCCTAGGTTCGTGCAACGTCTCTAAAATAGGAATGATATTTTATGGTGTCAAACTTTTATAGACCAAATCCTGAAATATTGAAGAGCACTGCAAATCTCTTAAACAAAATTTTAGAGTGATCATTTCAGAACCTATAATTTCTATACAGAATAATTTCTCAAATCCAAGTAGTGACTTGTTGTTTTATTAAGGACTTATAATGGCTAGGAATTTGTAATATTTTGGAACATCCACTTTACAAGATATACAATTCTTTAATAGATTATTTTCAGGAATTGTTATCTATAGGTACCAAGTTCGGAAACTGAAAAATTGCATCTAAAGTACTATTGAAATCTAGATAAATATATAAATGAAATACAGTACGGTTTTCAAAAAGAAACATTTATTTTGACATATACCTACCGTAAGCATATAATAAATTGTAATAACAAAACAAACAAAATTGTAATAACAAAGCAAACAAAAGAAATGAAAATAGATTCTGTCCCTCTGGTTTTGCTAGCAGTTCTACTTATGATGGTGGGTCTATCTTCTTTAGTTCCTATATTTTCCAAAATTCGCCGATGATCATTCAAAATGGTCCTAACAGCAACACTATTTTCTAAAATGTCCAATTGTCCTTCAAAATCCTCCCATGATCACAACATCCTAGAAATATTGCAAATGTTCATATTCCGCTTTAGGGCCGGTATTATAAATATGTTTTGAAGTTAACTTTAATTTTATCAGTCAAGTTAACTTGAGATTCAAAATGTCAGTATTATAAAGGTGCAATTTTTTAAATAAAAAGAAGAAGAAGAAGGCAAAAAGGTAACCTACAATTTTTCTCTTGGCAAAACGATCCCGTTGAACTGGAATAAGTTTTCATCATTTTCCATGACAAAATTAACGTAACGTTCTGGTGCAGACTAATCTAGGATTGAGCGAGTTTTTAGACAGACGATGGGCTCTTGAAGAAGAATCCAGTCCCTTCCCAAAATCCTCCTGTATCGTCTGTGGGCAAGATAAAAGTGAAAAAGAGAACCTTCAAAAAGAGTTGTGAGGAAAGAAAATAGAGTTAAGAAGAGAAAACGAGAGATTATTCAACATACCGAAAATTATTCATACAGTTTGGAAAAAGGGTGGCTATAAATGTATATCTAGGTGATGACACATTGTTTACTTTTCGAAACATTAATGATTATATGATTTTAGCCATTGTACACTTAAAACTTGTCGAATCTCTTGTGATTGTTGACATTCAATGAAATTCTGGTTTACCTGGTGAATATTCTGTTGACTATTGTGTGTGGCCAAGAAAAAAAGTGAAAAAGAACCTTTGAAGAGAGTTGAGAAGAAAAAAAAAGATACCTAAGAGGAGAAAAAAGAGATATTATTCGACATACCGAAGATTATTCATACAGTATGGAAAAAGACTATATGTTTATCTAGGTGATAAGGACATATTTTCACACAATCTTGTTTGTTCTAAATGAAATAAAAAAACTGTTTTTGTTAGTTTCATTTTTAATTCGAACATTCGACGATAACAATGCAATTTCCCCTGTGACCTTTCTAATAACACTGCTAGCAGTTGACTTGTGAATACCCCCAAAATCTCCAGCAACTACCAAGAATGAACCAGTTGCATAAAATCTGAGTGTAATCAACACTTGTGTTACTGGCGATAGAGGATGATTTCTAAAAATAAAAATATTTATAATTCTACAATAATTAAAATAGGTACTAGAAATGCTGTCCTATTAGTTGGTCTTTGTAAATTTGCTTCAATGTGCCCCATTCGGTTTTTAAATTCTGTTTCGTTCCACAAGGTGAAATGGTCTAACCGAATCCTAAACATCCTTTGTCGCCGAGGGGCTTCAACAATATTCACAGCATCTTCTTCATCATCGGTTAAAAGTTCCTCAAAAATAACGTGGATATCGTTTGCTAACATTTTGCGAAAACGAAAAATCAAAACAATAAAATTGAGGTTATATGACTCATATGCAATATTGCCAGGAGCAAGAGAATTGTCGACGATCGAAAACCACCATTTTCTACAAAGTTAACTTTAACCGACACCCGTTCCACCCGATAAAGTTAACTGCTACATTTTGAAGTTAACTATAACATGTGACGTCATCCACAAGTTAACTTCTAGTTATCTGTCGAAATAGTTTTATAATACCCACCCTCAAAGATTGTATGATTCACTACATTTCCATGCCACACCATTCATAAAAGACTAAAAACAACACCATCTCGTAAACAAAATATTGGAAATCTATATAAATTATGAGTGTTTCAAAATTATATTGGAGTTTAGTGAATTGAAAAATATAAAATGTGTGTTTATTATATAGGTTTTCCTCCATTTTGTGGATAGGGTGGTGTAAAAAGCCAATATTCTCAAACCACATTCTCTCCATAAAAAAAAACAATTTCCTTAGAATATTTTGTGTGTGCGCTAAAAACCTGAGTACCTATTCCTTCGAGGTTTTCGAATATACAATATTTGCAGATCCACTCAATATTTTGGTTTTCGTTATTGGCGTCATGCGGCCATATTGATTTACAGACTGCCGAATAATTCTTCGTAAGTGTCTCTTTGATTTCAATGAATTATGACTTACCTTCATGATTGATAATAACACTAAACTAATTAACTGATGGTATCCAATATGATCATAAACAGCCGACTCCCAACAAATACACAAAATAATTAAAATGAAAAAGAAACAAGGACGAAAATCCGAACACGACACAACTCGGGAATCGGGAATCGACACAGGAAAATATCACAGATCACAGAACACATGTGTATGTATTCTGTGGAAAAGATGGCGATTCAGATTCGGCGCATCGCATAATAAAACACACGCTGAGGGTGCAAGAATCTTTCGTACATCTTCGTCGGTGTTTTAAATCCGAGTAACATTGCAAAATTTGAGCCATCTAACATTCAGTAATAATTATTTTTCAGTTCTTCAGTGGGAATATTATTTCGATTAAACGAATCATATTTGTTTCAGCTCTATTTTGAACCATTAACCTCATCTATTCATATAGCAATTATCCGAAGATACCCGAGAGATTCTTCTTACCTCCGCCATGTTATTCCGAATACCTAATAAGTTACTCCTTAATAGGAATATCGATCTAAGACGAAAAAAGCCCAACATTATTTTGACTATCTGTTGGGAGTTGGAACATTGAAAGGGTTTTTCGTTTTTCGTAGTAGGTAGCTTTTTGATTGGCTATGGTGATTTTCTATCATCGTGATATTTATTATGGTGTATAAATAGGTGTAGGCATCACAACAAAAAACATTAGTAGAAGCATCTATCGACTAAATATATATATATACATATATATTTATATATATATATATATATATATATATATATATATATGAATTTTTTACATGCGGGTGCCTTTTTCTTGGAACGTTTCATTTTGGTTTCGTTCAAACGTTCTTGCAACTAAAAAATATTTGAAAAACCTGGAAAAAACGTCTGGGTTACGTTTCAAGTAACGTTTCAAACAGTCCACAATAGGGTAGAATCAAAATGTTTCTGGAAGATTTCATGTTTAGTGGGGAGGGCATTATACGATCCTGACAACCTGCTCAACTAAAGGAAATGTCAAATGGGACCAGACGAAACATTTCTCCAAAAATACACACATTCATCATACGCACTTGTTCCAATCACCAACAAAACAATGCAATAAATTCCACGCTCGCTTCTTACCATTTAATGCATTTTCGAAACAAACTAATTCGTCCAGGTATCTATCTGGAAGGACGAGATTACGCCATACGTATCCAAAAAACGCCAAAATACACACGATCGCGACAAAGTCAGCGCAAAACGAGAACGTATCGCGACCAAGCACTCCCGACACTTTTGATTTTATTAGAGTCCGACTCCGTCCCACTTGTATTTAATTTTAAAATTGGAATAAGCGAACCCGAGTAAAAATATCTTGGGTGTGCCCTAGACGAAGTGAGCAAAGAAACGATATATGTGTTGGAGCTGGTGCGAGAGAGGCGGCGGATACATATCGATTTTTGCGTTCTTTTGGCTCACATCTCCGGTGAAATAAGATGAAACGGGGGAGCGACACCTAGCGAGAGGCTGTGCAACTTCGTTTTAATTTTCTGTAATAAATCGAGCTCGTTTGTCTTTGGGATTACGGTTGAGGTTCGAAGGTTTCTTCCCAGTTTATTGCAGCTTGGTGGGGAAATTTTATGAAATTGAAATAGGAATCCGACTCATATAGAAACATTCGTGTCGAAAAAAAATAATGTTACGTGCGTTCCAATAAGAACAAGAACAAATTATCTATGCAAAAAAACTCTGTGCTTATTTTTTTTTTTATGCCAATAATTTACGTAAGTAGGAAAAACAATGAAATGATCGAAGAAAGATATAAAGTACAATTAATAGACGTTTGATTGAAGAACATGATTAAATTAAAATATTTATTTTTACAGAGCTCAAAAAATATTGAAATATTTATTGAGTTTTCGCTGCATTTTCCGATTTTTTTGCTCTCGACACTGATGCCGACACACTTCCGCGTTAGTCTTTGGCATCGCAAAAACTAAAATAAAATTACGCATAAGCAACGCTCAAATTAGAAAACATGGTCGTTGAAAGAATAGAGAATTCAATTCAATATTATAAGATTTATCATTTCAACATTCAACTTTGATCTTTCAATATTCAACAATCAACTTTGATCTTTCAACATTCAACATCCAAGATTCAACATTCATCATTCACATTTTCAACATTCAACATTCAACATTCAACATTCAACATTCAACATTCAACATTCAACATTCAACATTCAACATTCAACATTCAACATTCAACATTCAACATTCAACATTCAACATTCAACATTCAACATTCAACATTCAACATTCAACATTCAACATTCAACATTCAACATTCAACATTCAACATTCAATATTCATCATTCATCTTTCAACATTCAACATTCAACCAGGGCCGATCCTAGCAGGTGTACAGCGCGTGCACCGCACGCGGGCGGCCAAACTAAGGGGTGGCTGCAGGCCGCATTCAGTTATAACAATCAGCTATTTTTTGAAAGAAGAAAAATGAAACATTAGTACTCAGTTGTGTTGTGTGTTGGTCTATTGTCCATTAGTATCTTCTCCTCCTCTCATCTACACACATTCTTCATTTGAGAGCAAAATTCATGGCAGAGCCGGCAATGCAGCATAAAAAATTGAAATTTCTATAAAAAAAAACAAGGGCCATATTTTTGACACGACTAAGTATGTTTGGTTCCTGTGTGCGGCGCGACGGCTTATTTATGTACGTATAGTCTTTACGATGTCAGTTGGAACGGCGAAAAAAAATAAATGAAATTTTCAATATTCTATAGTTCATTGCGTCTCCTGAAACATTTTTAAGATGTTAATTTTAAGTTTTCTGAATAAACAAAAATAGTCCGATAAAGTGTTGCCATAACGGCCTAGTCCGGTAAAGTGGTATTTTGCGGACTATTTTCAGTATCCAAAGTAGGCATTTTGTGGAGCGTGTACAAAATTCAGACTGAACTGCATCCCATATATTTTAAATATATTCGAGGACTGAGAAGGATATCGTAATATTTAAACTTTAATGAAATACTGAGAATATTTTGGTAATGAAAACAATGTTAAAATATAAGTATTTCTTGGGAATACTGAAGAATATTTAAATATATTTTAGATATTTTGATAGTGAAAATAATATTTAAAGTATGGGGTGGATATTTTTGGAATAAAAGTGATATTTAAAGTATGAAGTGGTATTTGTTGATACTGAATTACTGAAACTGATATTAAAATAATTTAAATATATTTAAGATATTTTGGTACTGAAAGTCGTATTGGAATATTTAATTTTCTGTATGTACACCTATTTAAAGAGTTGTTTCCCCCACGATAAATGTTATTTAAAAGAAGGTGCAAGAGAATGAAAACCTAGTGCATAGCGCATATTAAAGTAAAAAAAAAACAAGCGAACGATCAAAATGCCAATGATCCGCTCATTGGCAAACAAAGTGACCCACTAAACATATTTGAGTATCAGAAACGTTTCAGAAATGTGTTATGGATAACTGAAAACTTTCCACTCAAGTCTCTCTGAAGTTTTGGAAACGTCCCAGAGAATGTAAATGTCCTACCTCAGTGAAGTTTCATGAAACGTTTCAACAACATCGTCCCGGACACGTTTCAAGAAAACCGTTCTGGACACGTTTCAATAAAACCGTACTGGACACGTCTCAAAAAAACTGTCTCGGGCACGTTTTAACAAAGCTGACCTGGACACGTTTGAAATAAGGGTTTCCAACTTTGTATATACTTTTTTTTACCTTTTCGAAAATACTTTTTTCCTAGGTTCGTGCAACGTCTCTAAAATAGGAATGATATTTTATGGTGTCAAACTTTTATAGACCAAATCCTGAAATATTGAAGAGCAAATCTCTCAAACAAAATTTTAGAGTGATCATTTCAGAACCTATAATTTCTATACAGAATAATTTTTCAAATCCAAGCAGTGACTTGTTGTTTTATTAAGGACTTATAATGGCTAGGAATTTGTAATATTTTGGAACACCCACTTTACAAGATATACAATTCTTTAATAGATGATTTTCAGGAATTGTTATAGGTACCAAGTTCGGAAACTGAAAAATTAAATTAAATCTAGATAAATATATAAATGAAATACAGTACGATTTTCAATAGAAACATTTATTTTGACATATACCGTAAGCATATAATGAATTGTAATAACAAAACAAACAAAATTGTGTAATAACAAAGCAAACAAAAGAAATGAAAATAGATTATGTCCCTCTGGTTTTGCTATCAGTTCTACTTATGATGGTGGGTCTATCTTCTTTAGTTCCTATATTTTCCAAAATTTGCCGATGATCATTCAAAATGGTCCTAACAGCAACACTATTTTATAAAATGTCCAAATGTCCTTAAAAATCCTCCCATGATCACAACATCCTAGAAATATTCAAATTTCATATTCCGCTTTAAAGATTGTATGATTCACTACAATTCGATGCCACACCATTCATAAAAGACTAAAAACAACACTATCTCGTAAACAAAATATTGGAAATCTATATAAATTATGAGTGTTTCAAAATTATATTGGAGTTTAGTGAATTGAAAAATATAAAATGTGTGTTTATTATATAGGTTTTCCTCCATTTTGTGGATAGGGTGGTTTAAAAAGCCAATATTCTCAAACCACATTCTCTCCATAAAAAAAACAATTTCTTTAGAATATTTTGTGTGTGCGGTAAAAACCTGAGTACCTATTCCTTCGAGGTTTTCGAATATACAATATTTGCAGATTCACTCAATATTTTGGTTTTCGTTATTGGCGTCATGCGGCCATATTGATTTACAGACTGCCGAATAATTCTTCGTAAGTGTCTCTTTGATTTCAATGAATTATGACTTACCTTCATGATTGATAATAACACTAAACTAATTAACTGATGGTATCCAATATGATCATAAACAGCCGACTCCCAACAAATACACAAAATAATTTAAATGAAAAAGAAACAAGGACGAAAATCCGAACACGACACAACTCGGGATTCGGGAATCGACACAGGAAAATATCACAGAACACATGTGTATGTATTCTGTGGAAAAGATGGCGATTCAGATTCGGCGCATCGCATAATAACACACACGCTGAGGGTGCAAGAATCTTTCGTACATCTTCGTCGGTGTTTTGAATCCGAGTAACATTGCAAAATTTGAGCCATCTGACATTTAGTAATAATTATTTTTTAGTTCTTCAGTGGGAATATTAATTCGATTAAACGAATCATATTTGTTTCAGCTCTATTTTGAACCATTAACCTCATCTATTCATATAGCAATTATCCGAAGATACCCGAGATATTCTTCTTACCTCCGCCATGTTATTCCGAATACCTAATAAGTTACTCCTTAATAGGAATATCGATCTATGACGAAAAAAGCCAAACATTATTTTGATTCTCTGTTGGAAGTTGGAACATTGAAAGGGTTTTTCGTTTTTCGTAGTAGGTAGCTTTTTGATTGGCTATGGTGATTTTCTATCATCGTGATATTTATTATGGTGTATAAATAGGTGTAGGCATCACAACAAAAAACAACATTAGAAGCATGTATCGACTAAATATATATATATATATACATATATATATATATATATATATATATATGAATTTTTTACATGCGGGTGCCTTTTTCTTGGAACGTTTCATTTTGGTTTCGTTCAAACGTTCTTGCAACTAAAAAATATTTGAAAAACCTGGAAAAAACGTCTGGGTTACGTTTCAAGTAACGTTTCAAACAGTCCACAATAGGGTAGAATCAAAATGTTTCTGGAAGATTTCATGTTTAGTGGGGAGGGCATTATACGATCCTGACAACCTGCTCAACTAAAGGAAATGTCAAATGGGACCAGACGAAACATTTCTCCAAAAATACACACATTCATCATACGCACTTGTTCCAATCACCAACAAAACAATGCAATAAATTCCACGCTCGCTTCTTACCATTTAATGCATTTTCGAAACAAACTAATTCGTCCAGGTATCTATCTGGAAGGACGAGATTACGCCATACGTATCCAAAAAACGCCAAAATACACACGATCGCGACAAAGTCAGCGCAAAACGAGAACGTATCGCGACCAAGCACTCCCGACACTCTTGATTTTATTAGAGTCCGACTCCGTCCCACTAGTATTTAATTTTAAAATTGCAATAAGCCAACCCGAGTAAAAATATCTTGGGTGTGCCCTAGACGAAGTGAGCGAAGAAACGATATATGTGTTGGAGCTGGTGCGAGAGAGGCGGCGGATACATATCGATTTTTGCGTTCTTTTGGCTCACATCTCCGGTGAAATAAGATGAAACGGGGGAGCGACACCTAGCGAGAGGCTGTGCAACTTCGTTTTAATTTTCTGTAATAAATCGAGCTCGTTTGTCTTTGGGATTACGGTTGAGGTTCGAAGGTTTCTTCCCAGTTTATTGCAGCTTGATGGGGAAATTTTATGAAATTGAAATAGGAATCCGACTCATATAGAAACATTCGTGTCGAAAAAAAAATAATGTTACGTGCGTTCCAATAAGAACAAGAACAAATTATCTATGCAAAAAAACTCTGTGCTTATTTTTTTTGCATGCCAATAGTTTACGTAAGTAGGAAAAACAATGAAATGATCGAAGAAAGATATAAAGTACAATTAATAGACGTTTGATTAAAGAACATGATTAAATTAAAATATTTATTTTTACAGAGCTCAAAAAATATTGAAATATTTATTGAGTTTTCGCTGCATTTTCCGATTTTTTTGCTCTCGACACTGATGCCGACACACTTCCGCGTTAGTCTTTGGCATCGCAAAAACTAAAATAAAATTGCGCATAAGCAACGCTCAAGTTAGAAAACATGGTCGTTGAAAGAATAGAGAATTCAATTCAATATTATAAGATTTATCATTTCAACATTCAACTTTGATCTTTCAATATTCAACAATCAACTTTGATCTTTCAACATTCAACATCAAGATTCAACATTCATCATTCAACATTCAACATTCAACATTCAACATTCAACATTCAACATTCAACATTCAACATTCAACATTCAACATTCAACATTCAACATTCAACATTCAACATTCAACATTCAACATTCAACATTCAACATTCAACATTCAACATTCAACATTCAACATTCAACATTCAACATTCAACATTCAACATTCAACATTCAACATTCAACATTCAACATTCAACATTCAACATTCAACATTCAACATTCAACATTCAACATTCAACATTCAACATTCAACATTCAACATTCAACATTCAACATTCAACATTCAACATTCAACATTCAACATTCAACATTCAACATTCAACATTCAACATTCAACATTCAACATTCAACATTCAACATTCAACATTCAACATTCAACATTCAACATTCAACATTCAACATTCAACATTCAACATTCAACATTCAACATTCATCATTCATCTTTCAACATTCAACATTCAATATTCAACATTCAACATTCAACATTCAATATTCAACATTCAACATTCAACCAGGGCCGATCCTAGCAGGTGTGCAGCGCGTGCACCGCACGCGGGCGGCCAAACTAAGGGGCGGCCGCAGGCCGCATTCAGTTATAACAATCAGCTATTTTTTGAAAGAAGAAAAATGAAACATTAGTGCTCAGTTGTGTTGTGTGTTGGTCTATTGTCCATTAGTATCTTCTCCTCCTCTCATCTACACACATTCTTCATTTGAGAGCAAAATTCATGGCAGAGCCGGCAATGCAGCATAAAAAATTGAAATTTCTATAAAAAAAAAACAAGGGCCATATTTTTGACACGACTAAGTATGTTTGGTTCCTGTGTGCGGCGCGGCGGCTTATTTATGTACGTATAGTCTTTACGATGTCAGTTGGAACGGCGAAAAAAATTAAATGAAATTTTAAATATTCTATAGTCCATTGCGTCTCCTGAAACATTTTCAAGATGTTAATTTTAAGTTTTCTGAATAAACAAAAATAGTCCGATAAAGTGTTGCCATAACGGCCTAGTCCAGTAAAGTGGTATTTTGCGGACTATTTTCAGTATCCAAAGTAGGCATTTTGTGGAGCGTGTACAAAATTCAGACTGAACTGCATCCCATATATTTTAAATATATTCGAGGACTGAGAAGGATATCGTAATATTTAAACTAATGAAATACTGAGAATATTTTGGTAATGAAAACAATGTTAAAATATAAGTATTTCTTGGGAATACTGACAAATATTTAAATATATTGTAGATATTTTGATAGTGAAAATAGTATTTAAAGTATGGGGTGGATATTTTTGGAATAAAAGTAATATTTAAAGTATGAAGGTATTTGTTGATACTGAATTACTGAAACTGATATTGAAATAATTTAAATATATTTAAGCTATTTTGGTACTGAAAGTCGTATTGAAATATTTAATTTTCTGTATGTACACCTATTTAAAGAGTTGTTTCCCCCACGATAAATGTTATTTAAAAGAAGGTGCAAGAAAATAAAAACCTAGTGCATAGCCCATATTAAAGTAAAAAAAAAACAAGCGAACGATCAAAATGCCAATGATCCGCTCATTGGCAAACAAAGTGATCAGGGCATTATACGATCCTGATAACCTGCTCAACTGAAGGAAATGTCAAATGGGACCAGACGAAACATTTCTCCAAAAATACACACATTCATCATACGCACTTGTTCCAATCACCAACAAAACAATGCAATAAATTCCATGCTCGCTTCTTACCATTTAATGCATTTTAGAAACAAACTAATTTGTCCAGGTATCTATCTGGAAGGACGAGATTACGCCATACGTATCCAAAAAACGCCAAAATACACACGATCGCGACAAAGTCGGCGCAAAACGAGAACGTATCGCGACAAAGCACTCCCGACACTCTTGATTTTATTAGAGTCCGACTCCGTCCCACTAGTATTTAATTTTAAAATTGCAATAAGCGAACCCGAGTAAAAATATCTTGGGTGTGCCCTAGACGAAGTGAGCAAAGAAACGATATATGTGTTGGAGCTGGTGCGAGAGAGGCGGCGGATACATATCGATTTTTGCGTTCTTTTGGCTCACATCTCCGGTGAAATAAGATGAAACGGGGGAGCGACACCTAGCGGGAGGCTGTGCACTTTCGCTTTAATTTTCTGTAATAAATCGAGTGCGTTTGTCTTTGGGATTACGGTTGAGGTTCGAAGGTTTATTCCCAGTTTATTGCAGCTTGGTGGGGAAATTTTATGAAATTGAAATAGGAATCCGACTCATATAGAAACATTCGTGTCGAAAAAAAATAATGTTACGTGCGTACCAATAAGAACAAAAACAAATTATCTATGAAAAAAACTCTGTGCTTATTTTTTTTTTTCGCATGTCAATAATTTACGTAAGTAGGAAAAACAATGAAATGGTCGAAGAAAGATATGAAGTACAATTAATAGACGTTTGATTAAAGAAATATTCAATTTATTGAAATATTATTGAAATATTTATTGAGTTTTCGCTGCATTTTCCGATTTTTTTGCTCTCGACACTGATGCCGACACACTTCCGCGTTAGTCTTTGGCATCGCAAAAACTAAAATAAAATTACGCATAAGCAACGCTCAAATTAGAAAACATGGTCGTTGAAAGAATAGAGAATTCAATTCAATATTATAAGATTCATCATTACAACATTCAACTTTGATCTTTCAATATTCAACAATCAACTTTGATCTTTCAATATTCAACAATCAACTTTGATCTTCCAACATTCAACATTCAACATTCAACATTGAGCATTCAACATTCAACATTCAACATTCAACATTCAACATTCAACATTCAACATTCAACATTCAACATTCAACATTCAACATTCAACATTCAACATTCAACATTCAACATTCAACATTCAACATTCAACATTCAACATTCAACATTCAACATTCAACATTCACATTCAACATTCATTCAACATTCAACATTCAACATTCAACATTCAACATTCAACATTCAACATTCAACATTCAACATTCAACATTCAACATTCAACATTCAACATTCAACATTCAACATTCAACATTCAACATTCAACATTCAACATTCAACATTCAACATTCAACATTCAACATTCAACATTCAACATTCAACATTCAACATTCAACATTCAACTTTCAACATTCATCATTCATCTTTCAACATTCAACATTCAATATTCAACATTCAACATTCAACATTCAACCAGGGCCGATCCTAGCAAGTGTACAGCGCGTGCACCGCACGCGGGCGGCCAAACTAAGGGGTGGCTGCAGGCCGCATTCAGTTATAACAATCAGCTATTTTTTGAAAGAAGAAAAATGAAACATTAGTGCTCAGTTGTGTTGTGTGTTGGTCTATTGTCCATTAGTATCTTCTCCTCCTCTCATCTACACACATTCTTCATTTGAGAGCAAAATTCATGGCAGAGCCGGCAATGCAGCATAAAAAATTGAAATTTCTATAAAAAAAAACCAAGGGCCATATTTTTGACACGACTAAGTATGTTTGGTTCCTGTGTGCGGCGCGGCGGCTTATTTATGTACGTATAGTCTTTACGATGTCAGTTGGAACGGCGAAAAAAAATAAATGAAATTTTCAATATTCTATAGTTCATTGCGTCTCCTGAAACATTTTTAAGATGTTAATTTTAAGTTTTCTGAATAAACAAAAATAGTCCGATAAAGTGTTGCCATAACGGCCTAGTCCGGTAAAGTGGTATTTTGCGGACTATTTTCAGTATCCAAAGTAGGCATTTTGTGGAGCGTGTACAAAATTCAGACTGAACTGCATCCCATATATTTCAAATATATTCGAGGACTGAGAAGGATATCGTAATATTTAAACTTTAATGAAATACTGAGAATATTTTGGTAATGAAAACAATGTTAAAATATAAGTATTTCTTGGGAATATTGAAAAATATTTAAATATTTTGTAGATATTTTGATAGTGAAAATAATATTTAAAGTATGGGGTGGATATTTTTGGAATAAAAGTAATATTCAAAGTATGAAGTGGTATTTGTTGATACTGAATTACTGAAACTGATATTGAAATAATTTAAATATATTTAAGATATTTTGGTACTGAAAGTCGTATTGAAATATTTAATTTTCTGTATGTACACCTATTTAAAGAGTTGTTTCCCCTACGATAAATGTTATTTAAAAGAATGTGCAAGAAAATAAAAACCTAGTGCATAGCGCATATTAAAGTAAAAAAACAAGCGACCCACTAAACATATTTCAGTATCAGAAACGTTTCAGAAATGTGTTATGGATAACTGAAACCTTTCCACTTAAGTCTCTCTGAAGTTTTGGAAACGTCCCAGAGAATGTAAATGTCCTACCTCAGTGAAGTTTCATGAAACGTTTCAACAACATCGTCCCGGACACGTTTCAAGAAAACCGTTCTGGACACGTTTCAATAAAACCGTACTGGACACGTCTCAAACAAACTTTCTCGGACACGTTTCAATAAAGCTGACCTGGACACGTTTGAAATAAGGGTTTCCAACTTTGTATATACTTTTTTTACCTTTTCGAAAATACTTTTTTCCTAGGTTCGTGCAACGTCTCTAAAATAGGAATGATATTTTATGGTTTCAAACTTTTATAGACCAAATCCTGTAATATTGAAGAGCACTGCAAATCTCTCAAGCAAAATTTTAGAGTGATCATTTCAGAACCTATAATTTCTATACAGAATAATTTTTCAAATCCAAGCAGTGACTTGTTGTTTTATTAAGGACTTATAATGTCTAGGAATTTGTAATATTTTGGAACACCCACTTTACAAGATATACAATTCTTTAATAGATGATTTTCAGGAATTGTTATAGGTACCAAGTTCGGAAACTGAAAAATTGCATCTAAAGTACTATTGAAATCTAGATAAATATATAAATGAAATACAGTACGATTTTCAATAATATTTTGACATATACCGTAAGCATATAATAAATTGTAATAACAAAACAAACAAAATTGTGTAATAACAAAGCAAACAAAAGAAATGAAAATAGATTATGTCCCTCTGGTTTTGCTATCAGTTCTACTTATGATGGTGGGTCTATCTTCTTTAGTTCCTATATTTTCCAAAATTTGCCGATGATCATTCAAAATGGTCCTAACAGCAACACTATTTTCTAAAATGTCCAAATGTCCTTCAAAATCCTCCCATGATCACAACATCCTAGAAATATTGAAAATGTTCATATTCCGCTTTAAAGATTGTATGATTCACTACATTTCCATGCCACACCATTCATAAAAGACTAAAAACAACACCATCTCATAAACAAAATATTGGAAATCTATATAAATTATGAGTGTTTCAAAATTATATTGGAGTTTAGTGAATTGAAACATATAAAATGTGTGTTTATTATATAGGTTTTCCTCCATTTTGTGGATAGGGTGGTTTAAAAAGCCAATATTCTCAAACCACATTCTCTCCATAAAAAAAACAATTTCTTTAGAATATTTTGTGTGTACGGTAAAAATCTGAGTACCTATTCCTTCGAGGTTTTCGAATATACAATATTTGCAGATTCACTAAATATTTTGATTTTTGTTATTGGCGTCATGCGGCCATATTGATTTACAGACTGCCGAATAATTCTTCGTAAGTGTCTCTTTGATTTCAATGAATTATGACTTACCTTCATAATTGATAATAACACTAAACTAACTGATGGTATCCAATATGATCATAAACAGCCGACTCCCAACAAATACACAAAATAATTAGAATGAAAAAGAAACAAGGACGAAAATCCGAACACGACACAACTCGGGAATCGGGAATCATAGAGAAACTAAAAATAAAGAGAGTTGTCAAACCTGCAGTAAAAGTTGGCACCACGTTTAGACACTGGCGACATATCTCGCAACTGGCCGAACTAAGTACTGTTGGTAAAACCGATTGAGATAAGGCGGGTTTTTCAAATGTGTTACTTTTATATGATTGATATGGTATATATTTTATAAGTGATCGATTTGCCATTCTTGTATTCCATATGAATGGTTGTATCATATGAAATACAGGAATGGCAAATCGATCACTAATAAAATATATACAGTAATCGATTCGTAGAATCTGTTAGTTCGTTCGTGGTTAAAATAAAGTTTCAAAGTAAATCTTTATTTCATGATATCAAGAACAAAATTAAAGATCTTATAAAACAAGAATAATAAGTTGAACACTATAAAAACACATTTTATTGTATCTAGGACAAGGTACAACTAGACAAAACAATAATAAAACTCCGAAAAACAACTAAATTAAAAATATTCTTCAGTCTTCATCAAATCAACCAAAATAAAAACAAATTACATTTACAACAAACCTTCAATAATTTTGTTCATTTATTAGCACAAAGGAGAACGAGTAGGTATACTTAACAAATACTCCAGTTTGATGATAATCTTCGTACTTCCTCAAATGGTGATAGGAAATGGAAACTGATGGACGGAAATAAGTATCAGTTTGTGAAAAAATTTCTGCAACTGATGGATGGAAATAAGTATGAGTTTGTGAAAAGCAGCTTATATTTCACCTTGTGAAAGAATATTTCGAGGAATTTCAGCGTCAACTCGAATAACAAAACATTCCATTTTCGACGTTGGGTTCATAATTCAAGTCCATAGTATAATTTCTATAATTAATTTTTCGATGACAATTAACAGTAGAATTATTCTGAAATTATTACGTGGTTTGTCATTTTCTGACAAATGTCGAAATTGGAAAATTATCATGTCAGTCGTCTGTTGATTGCGGACAGCGCCTCCATGCGCGACTGGCCGTACCAAAAACTTGGTGGTCAAGATCGCCAATGTTTCAAACAGTCTCTTTATTTTTAATTTGTCTATGTCGGGAATCGACACAGGAAAATATCACAGATCACAGAACACATGTGTATGTATTCTGTGGAAAAGATGGCGATTCAGATTCGGCGCATCGCATAATAACACACACGCTGAGGGTGCAAGAATCTTTCGTACATCTTCGTCGGTGTTTTAAATCCGAGTAACATTGCAAAATTTGAGCCATCTGACATTCAGTAATAATTATTTTTTAGTTCTTCAGTGGGACTATTATTTCGATTAAACGAATCATATTTGTTTCAGCTCTATTTTGAACCATTAACCTCATCTATTCATATAGCAATTATCCGAAGATACCCGAGAGATTCTTCTTACCTCCGCCATGTTATTCCGAATACCTAATAAGTTACTCCTTAATAGGAATATCGATCTAAGACGAAAAAAGCCAAACATTATTTTGACTCTCTGTTAGAAGTTGGAACATTGAAAGGGTTTTTCGTTTTTCGTGGTAGGTAGCTTTTTGATTGGCTATGGTGATTTTCTATCATTGTGATATTTATTATGGTGTATAAATAGGTGTAGGCATCACAACAAAAAACATCAGTAGAAGCATGTATCGACAAAATATATATACATAATATATATATATATATATATATATATATATATATATATATATATATATATATATATGAATTTTTTACATGCGGGTGCCTTTTTCTTAAGACGTTTCATTTTGGTTTCGTTCAAACGTTCTTGCAACTAAAAAATATTTGAAAAACCTGGAAAAAACGTCTGGGTTACGTTTCAAGTAACGTTTCAAACAGTCCACAATAGGGTAGAATCAAAATGTTTCATGTTTAGTGGGGAGGGCATTATACTATCCTGACAACCTGCTCAACTGAAGGAAAGGTCAAATGGGACCAGACGAAACATTTCTCCAAAAATATACACATTCATCATACGCACTTGTTCCAATCACCAACAAAACAATGCAATAAATTCCACGCTCGCTTCTTACCATTTAATGCATTTTCGAAACAAACTAATTCGTCCAGGTATCTATCTGGAAGGACGAGATTACGCCATACGTATCCAAAAAACGCCAAAATACACACGATCGCGACAAAGTCGGCGCAAAACGAGAACGTATCGCGACAAAGCACTCCCGACACTCTTGATTTTATTAGAGTCCGACTCCGTCCCACTAGTATTTAATTTTAAAATTGCAATAAGCGAACCCGAGTAAAAATATCTTGGGTGTGCCCTAGACGAAGTGAGCAAAGAAACGATATATGAGAGAGGCGGCGGGTAAATATCGATTTTTGCGTTCTTTTGGCTCACATCCTCGGTGAAATAAGATGAAACGGGGGAGCGACACCTAGCGGGAGGCTGTGCAACTTCGCTTTAATTTTCTGTAATAAATCGAGCGCGTTTGTCTTTGGGATTACGGTTGAGGTTCGAAGGTTTATTCCCAGTTTATTGCAGCTTGGTGGGAAAATTTTATGAAATTGAAATAGGAATCCGACTCATATAGAAACATTCGTGTCGAAAAAAAAAATATATGCAAAAACAAATTATCTATGCAAAAAAACTCTGTGCTTATTTTTTTTTCGCATGCCAATAATTTACGTAAGTAGGAAAAACAATGAAATGATCGAAGAATTAAGTACAATTAATAGATGTTTGATTAGAGAACATTATTAAATTGGAATATTCATTTTTACAAAGCTCAAAAAAGATTGAAATATTTATTGAGTTTTCGCTGCATTTTCCGATTTTTGCTTTGGCTTCGCAAAAACTCAAATAAAATTACGCATAAGCAACGCTCAAATTAGAAAACATGGTCGTTGATAAATTCAATTCAAATTCAACATTCAAATTACTTCAACATTCAACATTCAACATTCAACATCCAACATTCAACATTCAACATTCAACATCCAACATTCAACATTCAACATTCAACCTTCAACATTCAACATTCAACCTTCAACCTTCAACATTCAACTTCTAACATTAAACTTTTAACACATTTCAACTAAACGCGCCAAAAACATCTCAAAGTCTTATTCGTTCAGCTTTTTTGAAAGATATTATGTATGTCATTATGGGTCTACATTTTGTAGCTTTTGGGGATTTGTTAATTTCATCCTCTCAGAAGTGAATAAAGAGTGGTGGCGAAAAATTCGTTCCAGTAACATTCTCATACAAAAACCAAGGCAATATAATGATTAGATCGCGAGATTTCACAAATTTTGTCAGTTCATTTTTTGTTCGATGGAAGACACTTTTTTCAACAGTTCAACTGGGAATATTTGTTATTCTGGAATTAATATCGAACGATTTTACTTTATTTTAAGGAAAATTAAAACCACAAAAATTTCAATAAGTGAAAATAAAATAATAATAATAGCTTTGTTGCCTAATAGTTTTCCATTTACAGGATAATAGAACGATAAAAAAATAACTGAAATTGAAGAAATAATAATCAACAAAATAATAAAAAAGTTGAATGTTCTTCTTACTAATATGTAACATGTATTTACTATTATAATTAATTGACATGAAGGTGGAAGGTGTCACAATAAAAACATATATTTATTAGTCACTCAAATAAAATACTCTTCATTTCTCTGGAAAGTCTAGACAAGTCGTCACCAAAAATATGGAATGCTCAAGTTGATTTTTCCAAGGGGGATAGGACATCGTTTCTTGACATTTATAAAAAACTTATTGCAAAGTGTCACTCCAAAAGAAATGTTTCTAACATTTTTCCATCTTTGCAAAGTGAGATTGCTCCTATAAAATGTGTTTCCAAATTCTTTCAGTGTTACAAATGATTTCTGATGAGTACTCCTTGGATTTTTCTTTGTCTCATTAATCTATATGAGTTCTTAATTAAGACTAGAATTGAAAATTCGCCCAGTGTTGCTGAATTTCAACTTCGATTGTTTGTCAAATACTTTCAAGATATTGATGAATAGCAGGTTGATGACCCCCTCCGGAACCGAAGGCAATTCATCATTAATCGTTTCGAAAGAGAAACGTGAGGTGACTGTATCTAGGAGCATATCTAAGATATTTGTTTGTAATCGTCATACCAAAACCTAGAAAAACTCATGTACTTTGGACTGAGGTAGAAAGACCACTGCATCGCAACCAAACGCTCACAGGACCGGCTACTCAACAGTAACATCGCCTCATAAACTGGTAGAGAGAGTGGAGAACACGCTGGAAAACAAATAAGTTCTACTAGCGGCCATCTTTAGACATATAAGGAGCTTTCAACAATACTTCTATAGACTCAATCAGATATTTCAGGCAGAGGATCCTTGCGTGGTCTGGATAGACTCAATGCTAAGAAATAGGATGATTCCTTAAATGGGAGGGACTTTGGTGCCAGGGTGGCCAGAGGGGGGCGTTCTCTCTCCAGTCCTATGTAATCTGGTCATGGACGGACTACTGGAGTTGGTAATTAGATGGGTGACCATCATGGTAGCTTTCACTCGAAGACGGAAACTTTAAGGTCTGGAGCCAATAAACTCTACAGACTAAGGGAGATAGTGGACTCGAAACTGACCTGGAACCAACATCTGATGAAAATAACCAGAAAAGCGGAGACTACACTAGTTGTGGCCAGACTCTCCTTTGGAAAAAAATGGGGATCAAGACCACACATGGAACACTGGTTATACAACATGGTGGCCATAACTTAGCGCTGTAAAAAAACTAGGCAAGATACATAGACTTGCCTGCGTAGGTATTACAGGGACAATGATACCAACGCCCACTGCAGCCATCTCTGGCGACTACGAAATGTAATAACGATTATTAACATATATTCAGGGTACCCTGTAGAATACGATGCCCAATGGTGATGATATGAACACACTGTAACTAAAAATCTTGAGCACAAATGGATGGTAGGATTTACAAGAACTCATTAAGTTGAAGAGCTCTGGAGGAATCTTTATGCACCGGAATATTTCAACGGTTGAATATTCCAACTGGCGGGAATTGTTTTCATTTTTAAAATACACCATTTGGCCTTCCGTTTATTCATTTTCGTGGACCAATCTGTAATTTAATTTTTTCAATTTGAATTTTATTTAAAAGATAATATAATGAAAATGAAAGTAAAATGCATATAATTATATTATTCATAAAGAGAATAATAATTTTGGGAACATTAACAACGGCGTTCCACAGGGGTCAGTTTTGGGACCAGTACTCTTTTTGTTATACCTAAATGATCTAGCGCTTCTTAATGTTCAAGGCAAGTTCACTCTCTTAGCTGATGATACCACTATCTTGTGGCACGGAAAAGATTCTTCAGCATTGAAGAAACCCATTGAGAACGATTCAGAAAAAGTTAAGGAATGGTGCGACTGTAATTTGCTGGCATTGAATATCAACAAAACCAAATTACTTTCCTTCAAGTGTGACATTGAAGGAATAACTATTGGTCATGATACACTATATCGTGAACACAACACCAAATTTCTTGGCTTAATAATTGACAACGAGCTGAAATTCCAAGAACACATTTTTTCTCTTAGTAAAAAACTGGCCTCAGGATGTTACGCCGTAAAAATGGCCACAATGGAGATTGGTTCTGAAACAGCAAAAACAGTTTATTACGCCCTCGTGGGGAGTCCTACCTCAGATACGGAATTGCCTTCTGGGGCATGTGCAGCCAACAAAGGCTTAATAACATATTCATTTTACAGAAGCGAGCGGTAAGATACATCTGTAGGGTATCTCCCAAACATTCGTACAAACCGCTGTTTGTCTCTGAGAGAATACTCACTCTATCTTCTTTATTTATATTAGAAAGCGTGTGTTTAGTTTAAAAAAACCGTGATAATTTAGCAAGTCATCAGATACATCACAGAATACCTAGGACAAATAATCTAAATCTACCTCTGCCTATACCCTCCTCGACTTTGACCAGGAAATCAATTATATATACAGTGACCGGCAGAAAGTAAGCATCATATGGGAAATTCTTTTATTAATAAATTTTGAAGAATATCGATATGTGCAATCGCTTCTGCATCAAAGCAACCCCAAAAGACGTTGTACAGTGCCGTTCGTCTTTTCGTGTTTGGAGGAAATTTAAAAAAATTAAAAATTATGTTTCAAAACACACTTAGTTGGGAAAATATCGAAAAATGTTATTCGAAAAAGTTGTTCAGAACGTTATTTTATAGCTATGTACAAGTTTTGAAAAAAATCTGAGATAAAAAAATAAAAATCAATTTTTTGCCATAATAAAAATTTCAATTTGGAAAAATACATTTTAGACAAAGAAACTCATTAGTAAGGCCAACAGTAATATTTTAAATGATATTTTGTAAATATTCGCAAGCTACTTCTATTTTATTCGGAAAAAAATTGAAATCTATGGATTTGCCATGTATTCAGCTGCTTCATAAGAGGTCACTGAAATATCTCCAGGACATTATAATCCCGATACTGTTCATTATTAATAAAGGTCCTTGTATCTACATAATTTCAAATTGAATTTTTCATTCAAACAAAAAATAAATTGATTTTTGGCAAATTGTTGGAATCATACAATATTATCATTGTTGATGCGTGCATCGACAGATTTCCTCATGATCAAAGAGGCCATGAAACAATTGACTAATAATGACAATGTGTTATTAAGAGTTGTCAAACGATTTAGTATTGTTATTATTTATCCAGGTGTTTTTATCGTCTTTATTCTATAGTTTTTTTCATTGTAAAAGTTATATTTTGTTGAGTGTTAACAATAATTAGAGATGCCCCAAGAAAAGCTAAGTTTGCAAGAAAAAATTGAGCTCGTCTTAATATGTGGTGAGCGTTTTCATAGTTCCAGAGAAGCAGCAGATATATTCAATGCTAGATATCCAAATAAGAATATCCATGGATCTACTGTGTTGCGTATTTTAAACAAATTTAAAGCTACAGGCAGTGTAGAAAATCGTTACAAAATTCCACATAGTAAGCTCGTCACTAATGAGGAAGGTACCTTTAATGTTTTGTTATCGGTCACAGAAAATCCACGGATGGCACTATCGGAGAGGCAGGAACAAACCGGTGTATCTGAAAAATCCATAAGAAGAATTTTGAGGAATAATAAATTTCGTGCATACAAACCAAAATTCATCCACACCTTACTCGATAGAGATTTTGATGCACGCTTAGATTTTTCATTTTGGTTCCAAGGCATGATTGAAGAATGCCAACATTTTCCTACAAACATTTTATTTACTGATGAGGCGACTTTTACATCAAACGGTACTGTCAGTTCCCAGATTTGTAGATGGTGGGCTGATGAGAACCCAAATTGGAAGATAGAGGCAAAAAGTCAATTTTCTTTCAAAACTAATGTTTGGTGCGGCATATTAGATACACAGATCGTTGGGCCTTACTTTTTTAGGGGCAACCTCAATTCACGAAATTATTTAGTGTTTTTAAATAATGTGTTTTTTTATTTTTTACATGGATTACCGCTGCAAAGAAGGAATGATATTTTTTTCCAACAAGACGGAGCGTCAGTACATAGTACCCTTGAAGTCAGAGCGTGGCTTAACGAACACTTTCCTCATAAATGGATAGGAAGATATTCAGAAAACCCGTGGCCTGCAAGATCCTTAGATTTGACGCCCTTGGATTTCTCTTTATGGGGGTACCTTAAAAGTAGGGTTTATAAACATCGGCCATTTCGTAATATCGACCATTTAGAAGAAGTAATACGACAATGTATCAATAACATTACACCACAAATGCTGCGAAATGTGTCCAGAGAAATGAAATCCCGAACAACTACATGTATTGAACGTCAGGGTAGACACGTCGAGTAATGGACATTTACAAACTTTCGAGTATGCATTAAATTGTTTGGTTTATAATAATTTCAGCTTCTAATTTTATTATAAAATGTAATTATGTAAAAAATTTAATAAATTTTTTGTTCTAATAAAAAATTCATATTAAAATTCTGTAGATACATGGTTCTTTGTCAATAATAAATAGTATCGGGATTATAATGTCCTGAAGATATTTCTGTGACCTCTTATGAAGCAGCTGAACACATGGCAAATCCACAGATTTAAAATGTTCTTCGATTAAAGTAGAAGTAGCTGGTGAATCTTTACAAAATATAATTCAAAATATCACTCTTGGGCTTTACTAATGAGTTTCTTTGTCAGAAATGTATTATTCCAAATTGAATTTTTTTTTATGGCAAAAATTGATTTTTATTTTTTCATCTCAGATTTTTTTCCAAACTTGTACATAGCTATAAAATGTCGTTCTAAACAACTTTTTCAAATAACATTTTTCAATATTTTCCCAAATAAGTGTGTTTTGAGACATAATTTTTAAATTTTCTAAATTTCCCGCCAAACAAGAGACGACGAACGGCACTGTACAACATCTTTTGGGGTTTCTTCTGATGCAGAAGCGATTGCATGTATCGACATTTGTCAAAATATTATATTAAAAAAAATTCCCATATGATGCGTACTTTCTGCCGGTCACTGTATAAGCACAAAAATATATAATCACCTACCCCTACACATGAAGTGTATTAACTCTTTTTAAAAAATTCGGAAGTCTGTTAAAGATGTAGTACTTGAGGGAGCTTACTATAATTTGGAAGAGTACTATTCAGAGAATTGGTAGAGTATGCAGTTTCGTATAATTGTACAGCTATATATGTGTGTTTTTATATGTTAATTTGTTTGTATCTTAAGTGTATATTTATTTTAAAATGTTTTATACTTTTGTGTAATGAAGACAAATAAGTTTTTAAGCGCATCTTACGTACTACTTTATTAATGTGTATTTACTGTAATTGATTTTTATATTATTTATCTACAATTAATGTGTTTTTTAACTTTGTCAATAGGAACATGTTTTTTCTTTGACAATAAAGTATATTTCTCTCTCTCTCTCTCTCTATCAATCTTACAGAAGGTCAGAGGGTATCTTAAACATTTACTGAGTAAATTTCATCGGGATCCAAAAATAAGACCGATACCAAATACCCATTACGTTTACTTTGAGAAATATTGCGTTTTTTTATTCATATTATTTTTACTTTAACTACTATAAGAATAAAATCAACCAACGTTAAATATGTGAGAAATGAAAATATAATGTATACAGCGTGTAATGTAACATCTTGCACATCCGTAAATGACTAGTGTATAATGCCATTTTATAACAAATTAAAGTGGTTAAAAATTCGAAAAAAAAAATCTTGGTCAAATTTTTCCAAATTTTGGGAACCGCGAAACAGCGAAGTTTTTGGTAGCTTACACAGTTCACAGAAAATATCTGTTAATTTTTTTAAGGACTATCGTCTGTTATCTTGTTAGCTGTTGTGCGGGAGGTTAGATTATACCCTGTATTTGTAAAATTTACCAGGACTTTTTTCCTCAGTTGAATATAAATTATAGAAATCTAAATTTCCACTTTTTAGATCTGCCTACAGATTTTTTATTTAATCCCTATGATTTACATTCTGTTGTATTAATCAACAAATATCATTTTTTTATAACAAAATCAAATGACGTGAACGAAGTAGCTGATTTCTAGCCAGTTGCATTATCCATTTCTATGCATTTCAATTATGGTGTGTTTAGGGGCATTGTTCATTTAAAACCTAATTGGTGCATCGTTTGAATGGTAGTAGTTCAAATGAATCAAGCTAATTTGACATTAATGATACTTTAATGAAGTACCATCGCCTGTCCACGGATTTCATATATTTTTTATCAATATGATGCCACTTGTTCAATGTTGGTGGCTCCCTCTTCGAGGGCCTAGAGAAACACCTTTTTTACTATGATATGTAGGTTTGAAAATTGCTCCTTACTAATAACTTTTCAATTGCATTAGAAATGCGTTTCATATACTAGTCCGCCCCTGCCTATAATCTGCTGAATTTCGTTGATCATTCCGCCCTCTATTGGCCAGTAGTTCAAAGGCATAAATACAGCTAGCACAGAGTAGGCTAGAGGAGAAGGCTAGACAAGACCATTGTCTAATTAGACAATGATATTACCAAAGAGGGATTACCAAATAATAAACTGGGAATCCCATAAGCGAGCGGGACTCCCAGATTTATTATTTACCAAGAGCAGAGGACTGTTAACGGTAGCGTACCAGCATATCAATGTGTAAAAGAGAAGAATGGTTCATGCATAACATTTAACCCATCAAAACAAATGTATCTAGGCTGTAATCAGTTTATGTGCGGACACGTTGACAAAAATTAAACCGAAGATTCTGACGAAAATGTTGAGCTTGAGCCTAATTTCGGCTGATATAGATACTTCGTAAAATAATTATTATTACGTTTAACCGCGAATTTGTTTTTATTTTTTGTTTTTTATAGAGGTACTGTTAAAAAAATTATGAATTCAGAGTTTTTTCGTTAATTTTTACTAAATAATATAGGAATTTAACATATTTCTTGTTTCCTATTCATTGTACTATATTTTCTCCACTGTACTATAATAATATATGAGTCCGTACTAAAACAGCTTCCAATATAGTTGGCAACACTGCTATCTTTGACCTTGTACTTGAATGAGAGTTATCCTAAAACCACAGAATATAGGAGGGTTACAGAAGCGTCACAGTCCGGCGGCACCTCTGATGATAAATTTTATGACCTTGGGTAGTTTTTCTTTCGCAATTACATGGCTTTTGCTTCCTCTCAGGCATATGCAGCCAGCTCACTTGCGGGGGATAAAACTTACGTCTCGTATTAATTCGGTATGCCAAGTTGTTATTTGACGAACAATGGTTCTAAAGTGGTAACTTCCTTTATGGGGAAGCTCAAAATATAATTTGGATGCATCATAATGATGCAATAATATTAGTTTTAATTCCTTTTAAAATTAAAACTTATAAAATCACATGAGGAATCATCTGCGACTTAAAAGTTAAGTTTCAGCATTGTTTATCTCTTTAAACAATGATTTCAGTCAGTATCTTCCCTCGTTCAAGAAAACCTTTTGATACATTTCCGATTGAAAATCGTCGAAAACTAAGAAAAAAATCCGGAAGTGAAAATTTTTGCATTTTTATTCAGATGCATTTTTATTCTTCTGAAAACTCAGATGTGGATGTTTTTCAAACTAGAAATCACTCAAAACATGATGGAGACTAGTTTTATTTTGACTCTGATGTAAAAACAACAAATGTGATGAAAAAATGCACATTTCTATCCAGCCATAATATCTTGGTCTCCAGAATTCCATCAGAGTGCTTGCTAGTGGTCGATATCAAAATGTTACTTCGATTCACTAACTTGTTACTTCTCTCACATTCAGCAGCTGAAGTTTTTTTTGTTCTGAAAAGTTTTTTATTTGCTTGGCAGGGGAGACTATTTCATGAAAAATAGGAGTATCTGAAAATACCTATCTGATGAATGTATGCAGAGTACCGAGATCTCGTATCTGTCGTCATATTTCAATTCTGATACATTTCTACTTTTCTAAAGTCCCACTGCTGATAGTCAAACATCAAATTACCAATTATTCTCTTCAGAGCTCATTAGTTATTTGGAACTTGAACTTGGATAATCGAAAATAAAGAAAGTCATATCTAGTGGAATACTTTATTCATATGAATGATCTACTTACGGAGTGAGAAATATTCAGGTACACTAACACTTGAACAATAAATTGGGCTAGTTCTGACCAGGGCCGATCCTAGGGTATTGGCCGCCCGCGTGCAAATACCAGATGTGCCGCCCTCCAGAGATTTTTTTCTTATTTTGACTATTTAACGTTGACGTTATAAACTCTTAAACTCATCTACCTGTATAACGTCTATTTCACACACAACGATTTTGGACATACTCAGTGCGTATACCAACGAAAAGTATATAAATCAGTTGTTCTACAGTCTACAGACTAGGTACCTAATCATTATAATTACCTAATTATAAAATAACCTTTCTGGCTTTCTGAGTGGCAAATTTATCAATAATTTCCGTAAAATCTATTTTTTCACAGATTTCGGATTCAATAGAGATGATGGCCAAATCTGAAAGCCTTTCTTGTGTCATATTATTTCTCAAGTAATTTTTAATTTGCTGAAACTTCTTTCTCCTGAAGCCACAGAAACAGGTAAGGTTAAAAAAATTCTTATTGTTAGAGCAAAATTAGGAAAACAGGAAATGAGATCATTTTTGACTATGATTTCTAATACCTCAATTGGCTGTTTCTTACCTGGAAAAATATCTTTGAATGAAGTTATTTCATTAAACAGTTGTATACCGTCTACATCTTTCACGATACTTCCTTCCTCCTGTACCTGTAACTTAATATCTAAGTCCATGCAGGCTTTCATGAGATCATCACTAGAAATGTTGTGAAACTCATACAGAAAGCAGAATATTGGAAAGCACTCAGATAATAATGTAAATCTTTCATTTACCGAAGAGATCGCGTGATCAAGAATTGCAAAATAGAAAGAAGTCTTGAATTGCTGGAAGGGATTCAAAAGGGGTTCATCACTGCCCTCGTAATCAAATAAACGGACCTTTTTCCTGAGCCTCGAACTTGGAAATTCGGGATCAATACCTAAATCTCTAGCAAGTGTTGTGGCTGATTCGACAAATATTTTGAAATTATCGTCTGATCTTTGTGAAACAAAATATTTTTTTAAATTATCTAAGCCTTCAATGCATTCCGCGATGTTTAATTTAGGATTTTGAAGCATTTTACTCAGAACATTAATTCTTGATAATAAATCATGCCAAATCAAAATTGAACACAAAAATTTGAATGATTCAAGATTTTTAATTATTGATTTTGCACCATTTTTTGTTTTCGCGTCTCTGGTGGAATCTTCAATTAAGGCATTTAATGCGGTAATAATGTTTTTGAGGTCTTGCTTTAGAGTCTGATAGCATTGATATGACCTTGTTTCACCTAATGGTTTCAAAGTTAGACTTTTCACGTATTTTTTTAGTAAATCCCATCGATATGGGGACGCAGAAAAAAAATTATATACCTCTTGTACCATATAAAAAAATCCAGAAATTTCACCACTGGAGCTGGCAGCGTCATTAACGACGAGGTTTGAGGTATGAGCCGCACACGGCACGTATAATGCTCTAGATTGATATCGAGAATCCGTTTCTGAAGCCCTATATTTTTTCCCTTCATGTTCGATCCATTGTCGTAGCCCTGACCACGTATATCTTTAACTTCGAGCTGCAGACTAGGTAATAGCTTCTCTAATAGAAAATTGCACAGACCTTCTCCAGTGGTATTAGTTACTGAAAAAAATCCTAGAAAAAATTCTAAAATATCTACTTTACTTTTACCATCAGTAGTGTTCACACATCTAATTACAAACGTTATTTGTTCTGTATGACTAATATCGGGCGTAGAGTCGAGAATTATAGTGTAATATTTGGCTTTTTTGACAATGCGTGTTATCTAATTACGAATAGGACGACATCTAAAGGTAAAAGGTAAGAAGAACGATAAATATATCATGGCTCACAGATGCAGATAAAATGAATAGGAATTCTTCAGAAATTTTTAAATTCATCGAAATGACCTCTAAAAAGTACCTACCATTGTTGATACTTTTTTTTACTTAAAGTGTAAGAATATGGGTTATTCATAAGAAATCCCCATTCCTGTTGAAAAAGTTAGAGCAAATTATTTAAAATCATTCCTGTTGAAAAAGTTAGAGCAAATTATTTTAAATAAATAATGATTCATAGCGCTTGTTTCAAAATCTGGGTAAAAATTAAAATTTTCATAAAACTCCCCCGGTTGGTAACCTATAATTTTGTAAGAAAATTATATTTTGTGCTAACGAATTTTGAAAGAATTGAAAATAAATTTTGAATTTTCAAACATTTTGTACTTATTTTCAAAACGAATCATCGCGACAAAATTAGTTTAAAAATATGCCCACTTTTTTCATCTAATTAGAAAACACCCTGTACAACATTTCATTCATCCATAAATCTAGTTAAGAGCTTTGGTACTTACCACAGTTCTGATTTAAATATTTAAACGATACTCAACAGCAACACCTTGTCACTAATTTCCAATATTAACTTACACTTGCACTTGATTGTGTTTATGACCAGTCTTATTGTATGTTGATTCAAAATTAAATGAACATTTTGAAATGGAAATGGTTTATATATAGTGGTGAAGTAGCAAAAATAAAGGTTCTTTTGACCATTGACCTGTGAGCCGCGTGCCGACTTTGATATATAGTCTTCACAAGTAAGTTGGCACGGCGAAAAAAAATTCAAAGGAGGCCGCAGCGGCGAAACCTTTGAAAAAAAGCCGCCCGGCGAACAGCAGCACATTTTTTTCAAAGGTTTCGCGGCTGGTACCTTCTTTAAAAAAAAATTCGCTGTTCCAACTGACATGGTAAAGACTATAGGTACATAAATAAGCCGCCGCGCCGCACACAGGAACCAAACATACTTAGTGGTGTCAAAAATATGGCCCTTGGTTTTTTTTTTATAGAAATTTCAATTTTTTATGCTGCATTGCCGGCTCTGCCATGAATTTTGCTCTCAAATGAAGAATGTGTGTAGATGAGAGTAGGAGAAGATATTAATGGACAATAGACCAACACACAACACAACTGAGCACTAACGTTTCATTTTTCTTCTTTCAAAAAATAGCTGATTGTTATAACTGAATGCGGCCTGCGGCCGCCTCGCGGCTGCCCCTTAGCTTGCACGCGCTGCACACCTGCTAGGATCGGCCCTGGTTCTGACATGGTTAATATATAAATTGAAAAGTATTTCATAAAAATAAAATTTTCATTAATCAATAAAAAATACAAATCAATCAAAATATACTTTGTCAAAAGATGAATATATCATGGACAAAACAATAAATAAGTATAGAAACGAACACAAAAAAGTCAGGTGCAACAACACACTATAAAATTGCATAAAATAAAAGTCAAAGTAAAATATGTAATTTATTTTTTCCTTACATTCAGGAATATCACAAAAGCATTCTATTTTAAAAAAGAAAGTAAAAATACTAATAGAATGAATAAATTTTATTGAGTACCAATAACAGCAGATTATTACAGACAATTATAATAATTTTGTGGTACAGGAAAAAACAGGAAATATTTTCCTTTAAGAAATCACAGGTTATGGGAAACAGCACAAAAAAAAAGAAAAATGTTTTAGAATATGTAAGATATGGCGATGCGCACCGGGGCGACTTTAATTGAGCTGACTGAATCATGATGCATTTGCTTTACATCCGCAGGAAAACCCGATAAAACCCACGGAACCATGCCTTATTCTAAAAAACATCTCTTACTGGTCCCCAAACAAGGAGAAACAATATAAGGGAAATATACAGAAAGACAACATTGAAAAAACAACTAAGTAAATGTCATTTGATTTATATCTTCCAATCTGTAGGGCTCTGCAGAGACTAATAGTTTCTTAATTACTTTCTTAAAACTAAAAAAAGTTTTTATTTCCTTTATGTTGTTCGACAATAAATTATAAAATTCTAGGCACTTATAGAGACAGCCTTTTTCTATGAGAAGGTTGTATGGGGAGGGTAACAAAACATGTATTCATTTCTAGTTCTATAGGTATTTACATTAACATAATTATAGAACAAGTGCTTGTTTTTATAGGCAAAATTTAGACATTCAAAAACATACAGTGCGAGTAATGTTAAAAGATTTAAGTTTCTAAAATGCCCTCTACAATAGTCACCAATTTTCAGACCACATAATATTCTTATTGCTCTCTTTTGTAAAATGGTTACCTCTTGATAATGTGAACCCTCCCTCCCCCCCAAATAGTATTTATTCCATAGTTCATTGAGGAATAGAAATGACCAAAGTAGGCTGTTATATAGTAGAGCAGAGCTATATTCTGTGACTTTACTCTGTTGTCATTACTACCAACTGTTCACATTTTTAGGCAAACAATCTCTATGAATCATTTGACAAAAGAAATATATAAGCGCTTCATGACCAAAAGTAATTGAATAAGTATTATGACACCAGTTCTTTCTTCCCTAATTGTCATTCCGTCTTGTTTTTTTTGTGATCACTTGGTAGTTGACTATGTTTGTCAGACTAGAATTTGTAATTTTTCATCAATGTATAATTTTTTGATTGAACGAGAATGAAAGATTAACCCCAAGATGAAAAAATATTTCTCCCTTTTGAAAAGAACATAGGAATGATGTGTTTGGATAGGTAGTTTCCAATAATTTGAACTCTAACATAATGAAAAATTAATCAATTATAGTAATGTTGAACATCTTTAGAAAAAAAAATATTGTATTTTGAGATTAGTGAAAAACTATACCAAAACACATTGCATTGGTTTAAATTTTTCTCAATTATTTTTGTTTGGTATTGGAATTGTTTTTCGATCAAATGAAATAAAACAATGCTATGGGAAAAAGTATTTATTCCTGGTATAAACTGCTACCATCCTGGTCTACATTCGAATGACCATCAAAGAAACAAATGCCAACATTGGGTGTTATCCTAGAAAATAATAAATTCTGAATAAGAAGTTCACAAAGTGATTGGTTTTTGTAGTAAATATGTTTCAGGGAACAATATATAAAATTCACGCAAGATCAAATATTTCACAAATATATAAAAATATAAAATATAATACTTAATACAGATCAAAACACAGGCATACATATATATATAATCTAAAAATATATAAATTCAGATGAATTGGATTTAAAAAATCCTTTTTAATAACAAAATTTTCTCCGTTTTCACCTGTGATTTTTTCCAGTGTATGGAAGGTATCAAACAGATGATGATAACACATAAACAAAAATGAAGTTCACATTGAATTTTTTGCAATATCGTTTTTTTTTACAATGGCAAAGGAATAGCTAAAAATTGTAATCCACAAATATGTTCACAGGAGTCGATGTATCATAGACAAAACAAATGACATATCAGAAATGACGCCTTTCTAGTTAGATACCAGAATGCATACCTCATACCATGCAAACTTCATATTATACTAAGCTAACTCCAACCATGCATTTTCATACCGTGCACCTTCATGCCATGCAAACTTCATACCATGCAAACTTTATACCACATGCGAACTTATACTATGAGAATTTTGCGACGTGCATTACTACCGTTGAAAATACAAGCCTACTGAGAGACTACATGAGACTTGCCATATACAGATATAATCGCTGGATTTCCAACTGCAAACTAAAATGCTGACGTACAGGAAGATCGCCAAATAAGCTGGGAGTTGATTGAACAAATGGAGTGACAAGAATAATTAAGAAAGAATAATTCAAAATAAGAAAATTGCAGCACGGAGTAATCTGATGACGCATTTCTTGGTTGAACAACATGGAAAAGTGGTATAACTATAGTTCCATGAAGTAGTTCAGAGCTGCAATGACAAAGATAATAACCATAACTGCTAAGCAAAGATACCCAAAGAAATCACTGAACGTTATTTTCAATGGTTAGTTGTATTTAGTATTTTTCATTATATTGGAATGAAGAATGATTTGTACGTCTCTCATGTATTCTGTATGTCTTTTGAATTCTTTGAGGAAACTTAATTTATTTCTGAAAACTCACAGAACAAAAAAGATCATTTACGTAGACATGCCATATTATATTGGATAATTTTGTCATATTATATCTGTCAAAATATCTCATTATGCCTCCTGTTTTCCGTACAACTGTTTATTTTCGAAAACACACGACACAAATGGAATTTTTTTTTTTATTTATTAACAATCGGCAATGATTCGTTTTTTGAAAAAAAAAACTTGATTTCCTAAACATTTTACAATAGCTAATTTTACTTTTTCGAATGATTTACCTCATTATGAGGATGGTTCTGTATGTAATGAATTTTCGCTAGCGATTTCTTCATTCAAAAATTCGTCTTCTATAAAACGTCTTGGACAGAAGAAGACGTCTTGGATAATTTTTACAAAATCCCACAAACCATCAATGTTTTTCTTTCTACAATAATCTTTCGGTATGTTTATGTCGCGGTGGGCTGTACATCTCGTTTTTATTTCATTATTTGAGACCCCTTCTGTGAATTTCATTCTTGAAGACCAGCGAAACAGAATGAGAACATTTTTATAGGAATTGAATTTCTTTATTCATTAAATCTGTCTTCTTGAAGAATTCCGCGGTACCCCAGGAATCGCCAGTATAATTCAATTATAATTTTGTAATAATCTAGCGGCATGTACCTGTCGAGATGGGCTTTACATCGCTGGGTACATTGTTTCAAAGAATGGAATAATTCAAGTTGTTGAAAAAATTTTACAATATGTTTCCTTTCCTATTTTTCAATTATTTGTCGGCTTTTATCTATAGAGATGACCTGTACATATCGTGTTATTCAATCGGAGACTTCAAAGGGAATTTCATTTATATTCAATACTATTGTAATTTAATGATGATAATTTTTGTGTGCATTTCCATATTTCATTCTATGATTCGTCTTCAATGCAACTTATTGGAAAATTTAACAAAACCCTAGTGTTTTCTACGATTACTATTTTTCAATAAAATATCAGCATGTATAGCTGTCGAGATGGTCTGTACATCTCCTTTTCATTTTGTTATTGGAGACCCCCCCTTCAATGAAATTTCATTTCTAAACTATCCAAACAAAATGAAACCACTTTTGTTTGTATTGGTTGAATTTATTTATTCCATTATTTATCTTTTAAGAAATTTCTTGGAGAATCGCCAAGAATTTGTCGAAATGGCAGTACCATCTCGTCTGTATATAACAGTGAAGTGAAATCCATTTTTGAAAATACCATTGTAAATAAACGAGGATAATTGTATGTGCATTTCCATATTTTATTCTATGATACGTCTTCAATGCCACTTATTGGAAAATTTAACAAAACCCTTGTCTCATTTTCTACGATTACCATTTTTCAATAAACTCTCAGTCTGTACATCTCCTTTTCATTTTGTTATTCGAGACCCCCTCAAGGAGAATTTCATTTCTGAAAACTATCCAAACAAAATGAAACCACTTTTGTTTGTATTGATTGAATTTATTTATTCCTAATTCGTCTTGTGAGAAATTTAATGAGGAATCAACATGTATCTATCTTGCGAGATGGGCTGTACATCTCGTCTGTAAACCTGAAGTAAAATCAATTTTTGAAAACTGTAACAAAAAATGATTGGGTGTATTAACATATTATATTCTATTATTTGTCTTTGGTGCAATTCATTGCAGAATTTAACGAAACTTTAGAACCCTTGTGTTTATTTTCTACTATTACTATTTTTTAATAAACTATCGGCATGTATAGCCCTCGAGATGGTCTGTACATCTCTTTTTCATTTTGCTATTTGAGGCCCCTTCCAGGAGAATTTTATTTCTGAAAACTATCAGAACAAAATGAAACCACTTTTGTTTGTATTGATTGAATTTATTTATTCCTTAATTCGTCTTGTGAGAAATTTAATGAGGAATCAACATTATCTATCTTGCGAGATGGGCTGTACATCTCGTCTGTAAACCGAAGTAAAATTCAATTTTTGAAAACTTCAACAT